>JAIPRM010003508.1:0-25879 GCA_025469315.1 Stegophylla sp. TES_Ste_2020
TTTATAATAGGTAGTTAAAAAAATTATATTTTTGTCAAGATTCAAAAACATAAATATAAATATATAATATGTAATAATTACTTATTTATTTAAAAATATTACGAAAGATATTTTTGTCCTGTATTT
Source organism: Stegophylla sp. TES_Ste_2020 (assembly GCA_025469315.1). NCBI lineage: Eukaryota > Metazoa > Arthropoda > Insecta > Hemiptera > Aphididae > Stegophylla > Stegophylla sp. TES_Ste_2020. The sequence goes on from JAIPRM010003508.1 coordinate 127, forward strand.
TATTTTCTTAAATATGGTCACCCTAAGGTATATTAAAAGAAAAAATATTGAATCAGTTTTTTTTTATAATTGCATCGTTTGATTATTGTAGTTGTACTCTATTTTGTTATTAAATTATTTATTACAGAAAATGTTTTTATTTAGACTTAAAATAATTTAAGCGTCTTTTTTTTTTTTTATAAAAATCATTTCTATAAAACATTTTAGTATAATTTTATGCTTTTTAATATTTAAATTATTATTACTTTTTTCATTTAGTTTGGTGAGTGAAATTGAAAAAATTTAACAAAGGGTGAAATTTAATTTTGAGAGATTTACTGTAGTTATATTTAATGTTTGCCCACCCTGAAATTAACGCCAAGTGCCGCCTATGCACACACACACACTACACGAATAAAATATTATTAGGTTTGTAGAGATTCTATTTCTCTCGTATACGGTTAAGAGTCGCACGGTACTAATTAATTTTCCGAATAAACCGCAACAACAATCGGTAATAATAAACGTATATGAACTTTAACTCTTGAACTGTCCGACCGCTTTATGAAGTTTCACGAGATTCTTTTCGGCGGCGGCGTCAGGGGTCAGGGGTTGACGGGGAAAAACTTACTGACGATTCCGTAGTTGTTTCGGACGTGCTCACACGATTTACGAGGGTTCACCTCATTGTTTTAATTTAGTTGTACGTGTACACAGCGGTTAACGAGGAAACTTTTAATTATACTTTGCGCGCTGATAGACGGTAATAAATTAAATTACACGAAAAATCGGTTGTTTTGACGCGAAGACTGTAATAGCAATAATAATAATAATACAAACAACGGTACGTGTTTTATTATTTGAACATCGATATGAAAACTTAGAGACGTACTCAGAAATTGGGCGTCTGTGTGATAATGTCCCCCCTCCTTCACTCCTTTAAAATAATTAAAAAAATTTTTTGAGTAAAACCTGTTTTTTTTTTTTTTTTTTTTATAAAATGATATTAAACAGTTAACGCAATTAATACATTTTGTTTTTCTTTACCCATCTGTTACAAATATAAAGTATGTCTATTTATTTATTAATCATCCACAAATTACGAAATAAAAAATTTGCATTAGTTTTTCATAAGCTTTTGAGGAACTAAACTCATTTATCACGTCTACAAAATCTAATTTTTTTTTTTTACGTATTATACAGTATTTAGTACGGGAAAACTGTTTATCGGTCATTCTGGATCGTCAGTGACTTTCTATTCGTTTAATACACTGAATCGTAAATGATCACTCTGGAGTACAATTCAATTTACTAAAAAAACACATTATTATTATCAGTACAATATTTATGTTGTTTTCCAACGTGCATGGTACAGACTATTGTTTTCTACGCCCTGATAATATATCATACACGCAGAGTTTCTATAATACTATGAATCTATAGTTCTATCTAATCTATGAATACAACTAATTTCCGAAATATTTCCCTGTAGAGCATGCTACTTTATATCAATGATAAGAGAACGGTGACACTGAATATTCAGTGATGTAATATAAATGACGGAAAGAAAATTCTTAACCATTTAACATTATTATTTATTATCAAAAGATTTTTAGTGTAAAATAATGCCATCCTTAAAAAACGCAGTCAGAGGCGATATTCTCCAACTACTTACGTCAAGCTGGTCATACGATGATCAATATTTTAACAATTTAATTCTTATTACTTAATCATATCCTTTGTGACATGTATGTTAATTATAACCATAAAATGTTGATCGCGATATTTCGCGTATCCGACATAAACTCTGAATGAAATAATTGAAATTCCAAAAATTTTCAATGGCAAAATTTCATAGAACTTGAAACATAGGCGAAAAAAAATGTGATACGTACAATATCTAAAATACAGTTTTGTTAGTGTTTCAGACACGAGAAAATACCCAAATTCACCGGGAATGTCTTGAATATTACGTATTATTTTATTTGTACAATCTATTTTAGTGTTACGTTTTTTTAAACGAAAAAAATGAAAATTGAATGCTGCTATACCTATACAGAATGAACGACTCTTCTTAAGGAAAAAATATATTCTTAAAGTAGTTCTGTTCCGTGAAAACGATGAGTTGTTTGTTCATGGAAAGTATTTCAGTGAATAAATGAACGGTTTTCTAAATTTACATTTTTATGGTACACAAGAATCAAAAATTGTAAATTACTAAAGGCAACTTAATTATGTTGACCAATGGTGACAAAAGTCTAAATATGGCCCTGTGTTCAGGGGTCGTTTACCTGTTGGGTTATTCTCAATTACAGTCCTTATTATTGATCCTTGTTTTCTCAAAGCATGTTTAGCCTATTTCTGTCTTCTAATTTAGATTTATTTAGTGATGTCAGGGAGTTGACAAAAGTCCTGGAGTTCTTTATTATGGATTTTCCTTTCGGTTCGGTCTTGCAAGGTCTAAAAACTTTTCTCAGAATTTTTTCTTTGAAATTCTCTAATCTTATTACTCCTGTTTTCATAAGAGGCCATGTTGACGAACTATATAGCAATATCGGTCGTATCAATGCAGTTTTAATTTTAGATTTTTTTTTTTTTTTTTAAATACGTAGCTTTAGTAGCAATTATTACCTCTTAAATTTTGCATTAATCTTTGACTCAATTGTCAGTAAGTACTATTAATATTGACTCAATGTAATTAAAATTATGTACTCCCTTAATACAGTGGTTTTTCTACTTTAATTACCGTACTTCGTCTGTAATAATTATTAATCTTCTCTCTGATCTGTATTATTCTATACAAGGACTTAAAACACTACATTTTAATAAAGTTTAAGTAAATTTTAAGTTGGTGTATCGACGTTGGTGTAACTACCTATTATAGATTAAATTTAAATACGTAAAAATATTATTTTGAAAAACATAAAATAACATAATTAAACTAAATTGATACTTTTTAAAATTTCTTCAAATCCTTTATTCATGTATTTTGTATACTTTACTTTCTAAAAAATACATATAAATTCATTTTACGATTATAATTTATTAATGGCATCCAAAAGATTTCTAGATTCTTACATTATTTTATTCAATAATTTCATTTCAAAAATTTCAAAAATGTTAAATCAACAGTAAGTTAAAAAAAAAACAGGATTAATATGGGACAGACTTGAAATTACGGGACAAAAAACGTCCTGAAGTTTATGAGGACAACAGGACGCAGAGCCGAAATAAAGGACAATCCTGTATAAAAGAGGACGTATGATCACCCTATTTTAACAAAAAATAACCTCAATGTATTTTTATTTGTAATAATATCGGAAATTAGTAACTGCTACAGGCTGTAAGTTTTTAAGTTTTTCAAATTATTATATTTTGTTATATTAATATATATATATATCTACTCATATGTAGTACCTAGACCTTGAAAATAAATATTACATACCTTATTTGTATTCATTTTTATTAAAATTAATTTTCTTATTTTATGAATTATATACATACCTATATACAATTTTTTATGAACATAATATATTGTATGTAATGACTATAGAAAAACCAAAATATTGTTTTAAGCAACAGATCATTTAAATATACCTAACCAACCTTTTTTGTTGTTTCTATCGTGTCAGGATTTTAATTTACTTTTGGTATTCGGATAATTGCCGAGGGAAAACGTTACAAAAAGTAGGACTTAACAATACACCTTGAGTAACTTTTTTTTTATTTATTCTCCGGAAAGAAGTTTTTTTACGCAGCGTATTATTAATAACAAAAATGATGAACAACAACGAAGGGATTTCTAAGGATTTTCGAAAATACGTACAATTATTGAATTTTAGTCAACTTTGTTAAACCACAAAAAATATACTTTGATAATTTCATTTCTTGTTGAATCTGATTGGCTCTGTACTGCTAAACTAAGAGGGGGGGTGCTTGGAAGTGGTTTTGTAACAACTCTGGATTTTTAATTTACACCACTACCGTGTTTAAAAAAATGGCATTATAGAGAAAACGTTAGTAATTTATTTTTGTATGTTTTGTATATCATTATTTTGATATTATTCTGCGAGTAAATTGCATTTTTATCACGTAACAATCTTCTTATTATAAAGAATAAACGCGTGTTTCGTAAATGAAAATATTTCACCAGTTTATCACTGATCAAAATGTAGAACACTGTTTAAATTAATTATATCGTGTTATAATAAACACGAGTTTAAAACGTAAACATTTTTCTTTATGATTATTATTTTTATTAATATATAATTTTCTTACTCTAAGAAATTAATAAAAACTATTTGGTAATTTTTATTTTGTTAAAAAAAAAAAAAAAAGAAACTGAAATTTGGGGATTAAATATAAAGAAAGGATGATGTTGACTAAGAAGCTTTTAGAACTATATTTTTCCGTCTAACTATACCAAATTATAAATAAAATATAAAAAATTATAAAAATTTACATAATTAACAAAATAAACGCGATTTCTTTGAAACTTAACTCCAATTACTTGTTTTTGTCCGAGTCCAAGTGATGTTGCACAGCCATAAAAAAACAATAATTAAGATGAATGCGTTACTGAGATCATTGGACGATTGACAATCCTTATTGAAAAATTCAAAAAACCTATTTAACCAAAACATCAAAGGAAACCAATTATTTTTAGATAATATTTTAAATAGTTTAAATTAAATTATCAAGTCGTATAATGAACAATAATTGTAGTGCATTAAAAGTAATAAAATGACCTCAAAATGCTTATAAATGTTCTAAAAATATGAAAAAAATACCGGATTAAATCAATTTAATAGTTTCAGCTTTGATGTATCTCTGTTATTTGTAACCAAGTATGCACATGGAAAGTATTGTCTAAGATGATCCACAAAATGATGCACTTTACGAATTGAAACCTGGGATGTAATTAGCATAATACAATATATAGTAGTATATATATATATTTACTATTATGGAAAAATCTTTTACTTAAGATAAATACAAGCTGTTATAATATCATACGGTGAATTTAGTAACTCTGTAAACACAAAAACAACAACTCGGAAGATGCCAACCGATGCCGTAATATTATTATACATTTATCTTCAAAGACAGTGTCGATTTGAACTATACGTACGTATATACCTAACTAAATTATTTCTCCAAAACGTTCTAAGGTTATAATATGCACCACAGTGTGCTATCGTTTCGCGTTTGAATTGTATTAAAGTTGATAGTGTTTTCAACCGGAATAATGCGTTAAAAGTCGAAACTGTGCACCGTGTACGTGTCATACTATTTACTCCGCATCACTTTTCGTAATACTTATTCTTTATAAAATATTTAGTGTATGTTTTAATATAATACTATATACGTATAATATACGCAGCACCTTTGGGTATATTACTCAAAAACAGAAGGCAAAAAAAAAAAAAAAAATGGAGTATTACTATTAAATTGAAAAAGTTATACATTTGACAACAAACGAAATTTCGCTGGGACTGAAAAGGAAATACATTTTTATTGTTACGTCAAGCCCTCGGGGTTATGAACGTCCAGGAAGTAGAATTCAAAACGAACGACATAAAAAAAAAAAGTCGTTGTACGTCATGTATATGATATTATTATAACGAGCATAATAATAATAATAATAATAATAATTTGTACGTTGTATATAATTTATTCGAGTGCAATTAAAACATTTCCGGAACCACAGGATAAACATTGGTCATCGCACAATCCATTGAAGTTTGATTTAATACTTTTTTTTCCTCTCCAGTATAGTCTGATCGATGGAAAAACACAGCACAAGCACACAAACTAATAATAATAATAATAATAATATGACTTGTGCACGCATTGTTATTTCATTGTACACCAGTGGTTCTCAACTATTTTAAGTCATCGCCTTCTTGAAAAGCAAAATATTTTTCGATGTCCCCAAAAAAAAACTACTTGAAAGTTGTAAAACTGAAAACATTATAGTATAATATATAATTAACATTCTGAAAACTGAGATGTGCAGGCATTTAATATCTTATTAGTTGAATAATGTTCGTCAAATACTTCTTAAATCTATAAACTTGCTGTTTCAATAGACACTCAGAGACTAATGACTCATGAAGGAACTTATAGGGAAAAATATGTTTAAAAAATCCAGAAAAAATACAATTACAGGTATTGAAGTATGTGTATTTCTGTTTATGTTTTTGTTCACTATTAAATTAGCAGTGAGTGATTTAAATTTTAGATATTAATGTAAACGTAACAATATATATTATGCTCAACACCACACTATTGCCCGAGAATTGCTGACTACCCCCTACCACCCAGACATGTTCACCATCCCTCAGAACCACTTCACTGCCCACTTGGGGGTGATATCATCCCCGTTGATAACCACTGCTCTACACGATCTAGTCTTGTATGATAATAAATTATTCATGTCAAACTTGTTTCAAACGGTAGAAGTAAGTCTCCACATTTTATTCCCCTGTATCGTTTTTTTTATTAATCAACGACGTTAGACCAAAATAATTATTATTTCCTCCGAATAGTCTCGAGAAAATTACTGAAATTGAATATTATTTGGTACACAATTTCGACGCACATACATTTCTTAAAATTATGTTTAAAATTGTCCTTTAAAACTTGAATAAAAGTGTTTTGAAAACGAGAAATCAGTGTAAAATGCGAAAAAAAAAATCCAAAATAAAAGTTCCACTTTCATGTATTACACAAAACAAATAATACACTTGAAACGCACAGGTTTAAAACGAACAAAAAAATATTGTACTTTGCGTTGAAAAGTTATCACTTATTGTTCAAAAAATTTTTTTTTTTTTTTTTAACAAACATTTTTTTATAATATGCATTGTACCCCTACCTCAACATTCTCAAGAATATATTTTATTGGATTGTAGTACAGTTTTCTCAAACCGTTTTTCCCAATCCATTTTTTTCCAATCTAATTTCTCCAATTTCAATATTTAACATAAAAACATTCTTCCAATATATATTTTTACAAATTTAATATTTCCAAAAAAAAAAAAAAAAAAAATTAGTCATTATTTAAAATTTTAACTATTTTTTTTTTTATATTATTCATTAAATTATTTATATGACGAGTTTATTGATAGCAATAAAATTATATTACTCCATACCTTACAGTCATTGGCCATAATCAAAAATTTTAATTATTTTATTTAACAATAAATAATTTCTTATATTTAATAAGATATATTGATAGATTTGGTATTGTTAAAAATAACTTTTAGGAAAAATGGTATTGAAAAAAAAGAACTTTTGGGAAAAATGGTATTGAGAAAGTGAACTTTTGGGAAATAAAAAAAATGTGAAAAACAAATTGGGAATAGTGTCTCCCTACCATTTTATTTACCTTATTCCTTGTTCACATAACACTTATCACAATAATATTCAATTATATTATATTGTGTATTAAACGGTTGTTTGTAATTTCAATTCGCTTAACGACGATAATACAACAGAATATTTGTGGCGGCTTAGTTAGTGTAGTCCAAAAAGGGTTTACAATATTAATTTCGTATTAGTAGACGATTATTGCGTCCGGTATAAACATTACATTACGCTAATTTCAAGTTATTATTTATCCGTAAAGGTATTAAACCGTATTTAATACCGAAGGGTGGATAAAAAAATCGGCTCTCTCGCCCCATTATTTTTTTCTACGTAATCAAATACCGATGTCAATATTATAACACTGGCCGTGACGTATATCGACGAAACTTTAAAATAACATTATGATAATATCAAATATAACGTTAACGAAAACGCACTTTAAATCTTTATTTAGAATGTGTCATTGCGGTTTTGCGAAGTGAGCGAAGCGACTCTCAATGTCATAATAGTGCGAAGCGACGAAGTCGAAATTCCGCAGTTAACATATTATTGACTTCTACAAAAATGGTCTGTTTACACACAAACAAAATAAAGACTTTCATTCTTCTTTATATTATTAACTTCCTTCGTTCAGGTATTACTGAAGAAATGATTTATCGTTTCTTTGGACTTAAGACAAAAGCTTAGTATAAATTGCAAAAATAATAATACAGGCCAGAGGGTTAGTTTTTTGAAATAAGTTTGCCGTGAGTTAAAAAGTGCTTGGAAAACATTGGTGTTATGTTTATCGGTGTAGAGTTGAAAATGGAGAACTGTAAGAAATACCAATTGAGAGACTTGAACCGTACCGAATTCTGAAGTTTTTGAATTCTAATTCCAAATTAGTAGTGATTTTTTGCGGTTTTCTTTTCTGGGGGGGGGGAGTACTGAATTTCAAAATGTATGATAAATTCTGAAAATTATCTTTTTTTATCATTGTATATGCCCTTCAGGCTTATGACGAAACAAATATATTAGTTCCAAGTATATTGATAAGTTACTCTGAATTATTGGATTAAAATTCAAAATAATTTACATGAATATCATATTTTTGCATATAATGGACATGATATACTACTCATAGACCATCATACACAGTTTACATTGTATATTATTGAAGGAGACTGCAATATTTTTTTGTTATTTTTGAAAATTCTCGTGTAATTAAGTAAATAGAGGATTTTATCACAGATGATGAATTATTTAAAGATATTTATCTGAGTAAACTTACTGCTTAGTCAGTATCGACATGTCAATAAGAACATTGAATTATAAAAAACGATTAATTTGACCCGAGATATTCAATCATTTCAGTTAAGCACAAGTCAGATCCATATCGAGTTCAGACTCCTAGTGTAAGTTATTACCCAGTTGATGACACCACGAGGTGGTTGAGTGAAAAATGTCTCGAAATATTGTTATTCACACACATTTTTATCGAGTTATCAATAATTAAAATTTCTATTGGGGAAGAAATTTGATTGACATTTCTTTTAGAAAAATAAAACCTATTTATTTCTCCACAATATCATAGTACATATTTTCTCTCTGAAAAATTTAGTACAGAAATGTAAATCAAATAGCAGGTACACAATAGTCGTTGGATTCATGAATGTCTCGGGACCCAACTCACGTATTTGGAAAAATACGTTTGAACTCAATTTGTGTTATTTTTAGAATTATTCGAGTCCCAATTCTAGGTTATCCATAAAACGAGTGGATAGTTGGAAACAGATAGGTATGATGAAAAGAAGTGGAGCCACATAAACCACCGTATATTTACCATTACTTACATAGAAATTAAATTTCTCATTATCTTCATTATCTAAATAGTTTTCTTTTTATGATAATATAATCTTTATTAGGGAGCGCAAGAGGGTGTTAAGTGTGCATTCACATCTATTTATTAAAAACCACCTTCCGTAGCGTTCCCAAAAATAAAATAAAAGCGCCTATGCGCTTCAGTGTTTTAATAATATTATTGAATCAGATTTTAATTTTACTTTTTTAAATTTCAAAATTTTTTGCTGTGATTTTAACTATTGTCTATATTGTCTACGATTTAAGATATCTTAAGTCGTGTAATCGATCAACTCTGTAAGTTTTAACATAGTATAAGAGATGGTCGCTTAAATGACCCAAACGATGCAGTGAACACATTTACAAAGTTTAAAAATCGATTATATCTCCTTATATAAATTTTAAATAATATAAAATATCTATTATTTTTTTATAACTGATGTTATTGTTTGAATAAAAACAGTGATAAAATTATAAGATAAAAGTGTGACAATGATGATTATTCTAAAAACGTAATATTTTTATACTGATATTAGTGAAATTATCACGAGTACATTATCCAAATTTTTAGGGTTGGCTGTCGGTCAATTGACCGACAGCCGACCGACATAAAAATCTTGTCAATTGACATGTCAAAAAAAATTTGACCAGTCAGTTGACAATTTTTTTAAATTTGCATTTTAACAAATTCTTGAAACATATCAAATGTAAGTTATAGAAAGTTTCAGTAAAATAATTGTAATAACACTAATACTATTATCTAAATTATAATCTATATTATTTCAATATCGTTTATAGTACAAAAAATAAATTTTTCATTTTCATTTTTTTTGACCGGTTAACTGGCCGGTCAAATACGGCAAATTGACCAAAGAAGAATTTGACCGGTCAAAAACCTAACCCTACAAATTTTCCTAGGTTTTTAAAATTTGAGGAGTGGGTACTCCCTCTCCAAGATACTCAAAATCGTGGCCTGGTAATGATTCTAAATGGCTTACAAAAGTGTTGACATTGTACATATAGTGAAAAAATAAAATTATGCTTATGTTTTTTAAATTGAATTCTTATAATATAAATTACCTTTTTGTTATGTATTAGATCAACAGCTAGTGATTTCACACACACACACACACACTATGTGATCTATTACATACGGAAGTAGGTTGAATAAGGAATAACGATCGATGGCACATAAATAATACGCGTTTGTTACGAGATAATTCGGTCGAAACGAGCAAATTATTATTGAAGACTTTCGGATGTACAGACGAGTTCGAGAATAACGAAAAACAAGGGGAGGGGGGGGTACAAAAAACTCGTGTTTTCTGCATCGTAAATATGGTTGAATCCACGAGACGACAAACGCAGACGGTATATCTACAACAAAATTATTATTATTATTATTATTATTAGTGTAATATGTAATATCTCTACGGCGGCGAAATTATGTATTATTGTTCGAATCACGGTGCGCGAAACACAAGGAAAACCACGTGATTACGTAAATCTATATTGTTTACGACGAAATACTATCGTAAATAACGATATTAGTACGCAATATTATAATATAATGTGTGTAATAATAATATGTTCGTGTATACATAATATCATCGCGGGGGTAAAGCAGCGTAATGCTATGATATACGGTGTACAAAGGAAGCCAAACGACCCTTTCTCGGAGCATTTCCTGCTTTATACAAATGCATCGCGTACTACCACCTACTGCGCAAAATTGTTACGACCTTGAAAATAATATTGTAATATTATTACAGGTACGTCCGTGGAAAATTTGTTTTCAATAGGTGCAAAAATAATTTGGCATTATATTAGCCGTCCCGGGGCAAAGTCTCGACATCCCCTATTACAGAGGCGTAACCGAGGGGGAGGCTAAAGGGGCTATAGCAATCACACTTAGGTTTGTTGGTAAGTTATAATTTTTAAAAAAAAAAAATCTTAGATAGAAAATTATACAAATGTTTCGTCACATTTTATTTTTACTATTTTTTGTGGTATTTATAACAAACAACTAAAATACATTGAAGAGAAATACGCAGTCTGCAGGTTACTACACCTCAGTTATTTCGCTGTTTAAATTTTTAGTTCAGTAGTTTTTCGCAATACCGTAAAGATATCCTAAACTTATTTATTTCTTTAAAGTAGAAATTTTATACCACATAAGATATTAATAATAGTAAAACTTGTAAAAATACTCAGTGTAAAAAAAAAAACAAAAATATTGAACTTGTTGAAGTCGAAAAAAATTCACTGGGGAGACTTTAGCAAAAAAATATTTGGCTTATTCAACGTCAAAATAACAACAGTAAAAATGCAGTAATAAATTTTCATATCTGAAATAGTATTTTCTCTTACATAAAGAAATCATTTATATTTTTCTATATGTTTAATTTAATTTTTAGCCCTCCCCAAACAAAATTCCTGGCCACGCCACTGCCCTATTATAAAAACCAATTTCATAGAAAAAAAAAAAAAACAAAAAATAATCCATAATACGTAATAATAATTATAGTTTACACACAATACTTTAAACTCATACAATAAAAACTTTCCTAAATGTTTTTTAATATGTGAACTGTTACTATTCCAGTGTATAGAGTTATTCCTTTATTAGCTACAACAGGAACCAAATAAACAATAAATATTCAAGATTTCCCATTTCCACTGATCACAGAATAGTTGTATACGATGTATTCTTTAGAGATTCTTAGAATTTGATAAATATTTCAATGTTTTTTGTTATTAAATTTTTTGAAAAAATCTCAGGTGGTGCATTAATACTATCCGGCCCCTGCCTCTGGGCGTCCCTGTAATATCATGTTTTATTGCTATAAACCAGGGGTGGCCAAATTGTGGCTCGCATTTCGTTTCTTTAAATAACGATTATCTTGTTTTATAACATTGTTTTTTTTATTATTGATCACAGTTTTTTTGATTTCAAATAATTACGGCCTTAAGTGTGTGAAAATAGAATTTTAAAAACAAAATAAGATTTTTTCATTGTTTGAATTAATATTTATTATTTTTGAATTGTTGTATTTTTTCATACACTTTATTTTCGTGAGCTTAAGATCTGGGTTTTTATTCATGTAAAATTGACTCGAAATTATTCTTTAAGATGACGTTTAGTTAAATTTTAATAACACTTAGATTTGATTATTTTCCCTGTCCAATAAAATGATTTACAAGAATAATGTGTCATTCCAAAAATTGTTAATTTTCGGGTTTTTTAAAAATAGAGACATGCTGACAAAAATCCACAAAAGAGTGACAGTTCTATTTAATTTTTTCTAAACCTCCACATCTTAATATTTCTAACAGTTATATTCCGTGAAGTGCCTTAACTATTGTAATACGATTGATACCGGATATCTGTTTTCAATGACATTGATTAAAAATTGATTCAAAAGACATTTTTGGCTCTCGACATAATTTTATTTATCCACGCGGCTCGTGAGCATATCCATTTTGGCCACCCCTGTTACAAACGGTGCTGAGACGTGAGAAAAAACGTGTTGTTCATTTTCGTCATCGTTTCTGCTGTACCTGCAGGTTCGTCATCGATTTTCTCGATTCTCTATTTTTCGTTTTTTTTTTTTTCTCTACTCTCAATTATTGTCGCTTGTCCCTGTAACGACGGGATTTTTTTTTTTTTTTGAACACATAACACACGAGGAAATCCGATTCGACGGAAATCACGCATGACGTGTGTTCCACTATCGAGTTGTTTTTTTTTTTTCTAATTGTAAAACGGCTGTAGTTTTCTACGTCTTTTTCTCCATTTGCTACGCTCTTCCAGTGAAAACGGTCGTATTGAACGACGAGTGCGAAAGAAAGAAAACAGCCGAAAATCAGCTGACGGGCACGATAATTATTATTATTTTAAAGTGTATACATATATATATAAGGGTCTCCCGAAGAAATTGGAACCCATTCCGGCAGTGAAAACTTAACGAGTATCACTTAACGCCCGTGGACGCTTGCCAAAAAGTACGAAAAATATTTTTATTTTTATTTTTTTTTTTTTTTTTACCGAATTTAGTTTGTTTATTTTATATCAGCGCACATGTGCCCACGCGTAATATTCAATTATTTTATTTAGCTGCTATACTAGGGTGACCATACGTTCTGTTTTATACAGGATTGTCCTTTATTTCAGCTCTGTGTCCTGTAGTCCTGACAAACTTCTCTCAGGACGTCTTTTGTCCCGTAATTTCAAGTCTGTCCCATATTAATCCCGTTCTCTGACTTACTGTCGATTTGAAATTTTTGAAATTAAATTATTGAATAAAATAATCTAAGAATCTAGAAATCTTTCGGGTACCATTAGATTAAAATTAAAATCGTAAAATGAATCAACAAGTTTTTTTTTTAAAAGTAAAGTATATAATATGCATAAGGATTTGAAGAAATTTTAAAAAGTATCAATTTATTTTCATTATGTTATTTTATGTTATTCAAAATAATATTTTTATGTGTTTAAATTTAATCTATAATAGGTAGTTAAAAAATTATACTTTTTTACGATTCAAAAACATAATATATATATATATATATATACTTATTTATTTTAAAATATTATGAAAAATATTTTTGTCCTGTATTTTATTTTCTTAAATATGGTCACCCTATGCTATACATAACGTGAATATTTATCTTGTAACGTGCATATCTTAACATGCTTTTTCAACCTTTTGAAGTTACATAAATTTCGGAAAATCCTTTCTTATAGTGCTTACACCTTTATATTGATTTTTACCGTAAAAATTTAAAATCTCTATCTATTATAGCTTAGGTTCTACATCGATTATATTTTATAAATCAGTCTATTAGTCAAGACAAAGCCACTTATATATTATTTTTTACTTTTCACCCCTTCTCCGAAAAATTCCACCAAGAAATAATATTTTTAACCTCTTTAACCCCTGCACATTATTATTTATATTAGCGAATCATTATTTTTATTATAAAACATATAAATCAACTTAAAAATGGAAATTCAAAATTATGAACCAATTAAATATTTAAAAAATGTACTTGCCTACGCATACGGCATTACTAAACCAGAAATTGACAATGACTAATTTGACTTTCTACATAAAGTATTTCTGCTCAATTAATTTTAAAACATAACAAGTTAATACAAAATAATTTAATTATTTTAAATTACATTATAAGATATATTTTTAAGTAAAAAATAGATGTTCTTTATCAGAAATATTATCTAATGTCATCTCAAAGTGAATTTAATAATAATAATAAAAAAAAAACACTTTAATTTAATACATTACAATAAAACACTTATAAATTAATACAAAAAACTTCTTTTTTTTTTTTCTGTTTAAAATTAAGACAGCTCTGTAAAAATCTATTTTCCCAAACCCTGGCGAGAATTCTAATCTGCAATTTCTATCAATATACGTGCAGCGACCATTTGAGTGGATGCACAATGGAAAAATTATGAAACGTGAAAAATTTGTTAATTTGGATTGATAAATTTTATTAAAATTACTAAATAAATATTTCAAAATTATTATTATAATCATTAAATTAAATTATCATTAGACACATAGTAGGCATAGTGGAAACACTGATGTAAAAAAAAAAATATATATATATATATAATGTAATACATGTCGATGATAACGAAACAACGTGTCGTATGTTGACTGGAATGCATTAAACGTAAAACGCGAATAAAACGTTTGTAATATTAAATTCTAATTATTGTTAAAAAAAAAAAAAAAAAATCTAAAAATGGAAATTTATTATGTCGAATTAAAAAAATAAACGCGAATTACACATATTTGATAACAAATTGATTGCGCCACGGATGAACGACGTCATAGAACGTACGCCATAGAACGCACAAAATAGAGCATCTATTAGCGTCTAATGATTCCAGTTAGGTGTATTTATCCCATATAGCATATAATACATATAAATAATATATGTAGTTAGTATATCACAGGACATTTTGAATCGGCGTGTCCAAATAATACTATATACAGCCAAAAAAAAAATGAATTTTAACTATTTTTAAAAATATAAATTATCCTGTATAATCCACGTAAATCTGTTTCATCATCTATTTTTCCCCCAAACAATAAAAAATGTATAACTTTTTAGAATGGTTAGAAAATGTATGCTATGTATCCAGAATATCGTTGGTGTAGACCTTTAAGACAGTGATTTTATTAAATTTTCAACAGTTTTTCCAAAAAAATAAAAAAAATAAATAAATAAACTAATGGCATTTTAAGTATACGTAAATGATTTTCATCAAATTGATTTAGTTGTTTAGTTATAACTCTAAAAATAATAGTGAGGAAAAAACTTGAGCTTATCATTAAAAATAAATTAGTGGGCACCAACAGACTGAATAATATTTTTTTAAATATTTTCACCAATTTTTGAATAAATATCAAATTTTGAAAAAATTTGGGTATTCTTTAGCAATATTTTAAGTTTTGTATATGTTCTTATTTGTGTATGTTTTGTTTTATTATTTATGTTGTCTTAATATTATTAAAACTAAAATAACACATTGTGCCACTGTACACATTTTACTTATTAAATTATATATAAATATATTTTATTCGAAAAGAAACCTTTTTTTTTTTCATAATTTGAACTAAATGTCAAAATGTAAGTACAGTATAAACTGATATTACTTAATATGGTTTGGACGTCACAAAAAAAAAAAAAAATGTATCTAGATACGGATTTGGTATCCAGATGGTAAAGAACGAGTGAGCCATTAAATAGAATTAAATTGTAATAGGTATTAGAATTTCCAAACAATTAATGTAATAAGGAATGTATGAATTTTTCCAATTTTAGATTCTGAACGAAGTGAAGAAGCTAATGTTTTTACAATGATGTTAAATTTTTTAAATTGTTTTTTTATGTGAACAACTTTTCGTATGGAAATACTTGTCCAAAAATTTCGATCAGTAAATTTTTGAAATTGGATTTGCCTCTAGATTGTACTTTAAAGAGGTCATTTTTTGAATTTCTCAATTCTTCAATTTTTTTTTTTTGGAAAAACTACCCGAAATTTGACAAAAACGACTCGGAAACCATCATTTTTTGATCCGAACTATATGAAAATTTAAACATAGATAGAGAATCATATAAGAAAGATTTTGGCACAAGAAAGTTTTGAAAATGTGAAAAAAAAATTTTATTTATACATTTTTCTAACCTTTTTTTTCTCTCATTTATTTTTATATTATTAACTTCCCTTGTTCAGAATCGTTTTATTGAAGAAACAATTTATCGTTTCTTTAAAATTCAATACACCCGTCAAGAGAATCCCACCCGTCGTGCAAAGAACACCCATCGTGCGAAATATGTCCGGCTTTTTAAATATGTGAACAGTAATTCGTTTCGTGAGAATTCTTTTTCATTACGAGAGGGAGTTAATTTACGTTAACGTTGGCACATCTCAACTGTACGTCCATGCCCTAGACCATGTACTCGTTACTGACATGACACCCTACCCCCCCCCTCCGAACATGAATGGTTTTATGTGCTTGAAGATAAAATATCGAAATGGACGCGAAATGGTCGACTGGACACGACTTTGGATTAGGAAAATATTACCAATTATTATTAAGCGCAATCGCATCTGCTGAAAAGAATTTGTTTTAAGCTTCACATTATTTGGAACTAAACGCCCCACTGATCGGTGACGGCCCAGAGAGAACGCTCTCGACTTATCCCCGAACTCAATCTAGCACGGCTATATTTCTTTTTATTCGATTTTAATAATTTTATATTACTTAAAAAACGACAAAAGTACACGAAAGCCGAATTCCGCACTCACTGCCTTTTTTATATTCTTGGTGAGTGGAGAGAGAGAGAAAAATTTGCATTCATACTGAAGTACTTAATATATGTTTGAGTAAAGCCATTGTTGGACCGAAATAATATCAATACTTATTTAAAATAAACGAAAATAAAAGTTTTGCATTCCGTATTTATTTCGATTAAAGTCTATAAAAACGCGAATAGAATTCTATACTTAGGTAAATAATCCCGAAATAAAGAAAAACGAATGGAATGTAGATCAAAAAATGGTTTACGTTTTCAAAAACATTCATGTCACCGCTAAAATATGCAAAAAACGTATATTATGCATCATCATAGATAAAATAAAGGTAAATCCACTAAAAATAATTGGAGATACTGTATATTTTCTTCTGATTTGGACTTAACCTTATTTTAATTCTGATAAGTAGTTAAATTTGGAGTTATCCTTTATTTAACATAATTAAATCGACTATTTCTCTTATAAAAGAGGGAGTTATGGTGATTTTATGTATGATTATGACTCAGATTTTAATAAGCTTTAATACGATACCAAAATGTCAAAAATGATCAAAGGTGGAGTTAACTCTTTTTGTGTTATGACGGCAGAATATCCATGTTATATATTTTAATATTTTTCTTCACGATATTATACACAATAAGAATCACATCAGAAACTTTAAAAATAAACTAAATGACGCATTTCGCACGTATTTCTCTACCAGATTAAAGAATAACAATTGCAGTCACTCATTTTTTGTTGAGGTGTGAAATAAAATAAAAACAAAGTCTTCCAGTGCACGAGAACGTTGTTTATAGACAATCGAATACAATGCTATAATGCTAAATACAAGCTCAGTGTAGATTGATGTCTAAACCGATTGAGACTAATTGTTGGAAAAATACTAGAGTAAGGAATGCAAAGTTAATCGAAGGTCTAGCTCGAAAATATTCAGAATATGACTTCCCTCGTCAGCTATGCACATAATATGATGAATTATTCATGGTAGGTGTAAACAACCACTTACTTCACTAGCGGGGACGGTTGTGGAGATATACAAACTACAAAGTATATTATAGTCAGCGCCCTAACAACATTCAACGGGGGAGTGGTGACTAGATAATTTATTTCTATGAAGCTACTCCAACTAACACTAAAAACTAGTCCACTGTTATCGAATTCTTAGTCGTATAATATTATACTATTTCTCATGTATTTATTTATCTATTGTTAATTAACTCATCTAGCTGTAATTAATTAATTACTAGTTGTTTAATTTATTCCCATGAGATATATTAACCTAAACCAATTCATGCCAGTGAATATTTTAACCCACATACTGGGCGACATTTTTGTCACCCAGTGAAAACTTTTTGTCGCCTAGTAGATGTTGAATTTGAATACTGGGCGACAATGATTTTTTACTAAAATTACGATGTTTGAAAATGTATAATATATCAATGGTAAATTCTTGTGATTCAATATTATTTTCGTTTGATTATTTCAACTTGACGGTAATAATAAATTCATATTATGTAATAAGAATTATGTTGATAATAATATTATAGAAATTATCTTACCGATTATCATGGAAAACCGTGTGAATAATAGATATTTAGTATTAATATTATATATCTTAACCATTCCCTATATAAAACGAAAATGTTTTATCTATTATCTACACATTCATTGTTTTTAAATTTATTTTGATAGCTATTAGCTGAAAGTTTATCTCATTTTGAACGATGAGGGACAATGCACGTCTTTAATCTCGGTAAAACACGATTGAGCAAACACCTTTTTAGCTACACGACTGAGCATAGAATATTTTAAACAGAGTTGCCACATTTAAACCGAAATTTAGTACATAGCATTTTTACGTAAGTATAATAACTACAAGTTATTTTCTCGTGTACTAAACTTGTACACTTATATTTATTATACTTATCTTCTTTTATTATAGGTATTTATTTAATATGTAAACATAAAGGCTTTTAATCAATATTTAGAGAATAAAAATACAGAAAATTTATTAATTTATTTAAATTAAATAGGAAATAGATACCAAGGTGTTAACATCAAATTTTATATTTATAAGAAAATTTATTTTTGACAAAATTTATTCTTATATTGTGTATTAAACTCATTTATTTTTTATTTTTAAAAGTCGCTTATACTCAATCGTAATGCGCCAAAATAAATATGGCAACGTTGCTGTGATTTCTTTTGTATTTTACTATTGTTAATGATTTCTTTTGTTAAGCTAAAAATTATGCTCAATCGTGTTGTAAAAAAGGTGTTTTATGCTCAATCGGGTTCTACCCTTTAATCTTTTGAGCAAGTAAAATATGTTTACTAAGAATCTAATTATTTCATAATTGGATTCAGTATAGTTTTGTCATATGTAATATTTAGGGTCGCCAGATTTCAATATTCAAAATATGACACAAAAAAATGAATTATGTCTATTCCCCTTCAGCCTTCCCATATAAAAACTGATCTTTTTTACATTAAAATGTTTTGTTTTGTTAATTTCTATATCAATCTTCTATTATATTTAAATAATTTTTCAACGAGATAGTTTGATAACAAACGTATACTAAATAAAGTGTAAACATAACGTTTTTAAACTTAATAAAATTATTAAAAAAAAAAATTTGTTCTGGCAATACCTAGCTTTTAACCACTCCCACTAATTTTATAAAAATACCAGTATGTTTAATTTAAACCTTACAAGACTAAATATTGATTGTTGAAGTTCATGGTGTATCACATTCATTATAAGAATGAATATATTTTAATATTGATTGGTATCTTATAGGTCAAAGGGATATTATAATTCATTGTATAAATAATTTTTTGAAAATCGGGACATGTGTCCCGAAGAGAGTTGTCGGGACAACGTTCCCGTATTTTATACGGGACGTCTGGCAACCCTAAATTTACAATAATTTTGTCTAAAATATATAATTACATACCTAGTAACTTTAAGGACCTATGGGAGGGTTAAACCCGGAAAAAAACTGCAATTTCTTCTCGGCGCTTAGAAATGCATCTATATTATATTAGTGATTTAAGTGGGAAATTTCAATTTAGCAATTTTCATTTTAGACATTTCTAAAGTGGAAATTCTTGCTCTTCGGAAATTTCTTAGAGAAATTCTATAATAAAATTGTTTGGATAAAAGTTTTTGTTTAGGTAAATATTATTTTGATTAGACATATTTATAATATATAAGAGTAAGAGTATAATATGAGTGCATAGTTATTTTGTATAAATATACATAAACTGTAAAGTATAAAACTCGTAAAGTGTCAAGCATTTTTCAAAAAATCTGGGTGGGGCTATGAGTAGGTTTGACGGGTCTTAGCCCTCTCACGCGCTCTCTTCCTAATTGCGCCTATGGGCTCAATATTGATTTGTCAATCGATGAATCATATGAATCATGTCGTGTAGAATATAAATTTTTTTATAGTGTCGCCCAGTGAAAATTCCTTAAAATATATAGTCGTACAATTATTAAACAACAACAAAAAGAAAATAAATAATTATTTTTATAATATATACCGTTATTAATAATATACTTATATTACACGTATTTCGAGTGAAAGAAAATGATTAATTGGTAGACGAGTATTACAGTAAATTAATATACATTGTATGTTAATTAATACAGTCATTACCTAAACGTTTATATTGTATTATAATAATACGGTTTTTGAAAATTTAAAACTCAAGCCACCCACGTTTTTAGTTTGTTGCTAAATTACTTATTTGGGAGCTAAAAGTATTTATCTCGACGGATACTTAACACAGTTGAACCGTTGAGTTTATTTTTCAATCAAAATGTCCATAATACTTGTTAAATATTGTATTTAATTGGGTTCAGCTAATGAGCGGGAAGAATGGATCCAATAATTACCCTCTTAACCTTGTTATTCTTTGGCCGAAGTACGAGCAAATCGGTTAAAATGAAAATACCGTACAATATCTTCGTCCTGTTTCAAAGAACGTAGTCAGTGCAGTCGATTATTTTAATAATATTACAATACGTAATTCGATATTGTTCTTTCTTTTGTTTTTGTTTTTTTTTTTTTTTTTAATTAATTACCAATACAATAACTGTTATTTTTTTTTGAGTTCAACACGAACGTTATTATAAAATATCGTTTTTTTTTTTTTTTTTACCTGCAGCGTACTACAGTAGTTAATAGCAGTAAATATACACTGTATACACATTATTTTAACGTCTAATGCTGCAGTACATAACCAGAACTTTATATTATATTTTGTTAAACCCGTGATTGATGTACCTATTGTACGGGGCACTACTATCTTTTATGAAATTACTTCCGTTCCAATGACTGTATTATGCGCATAAATAACGTGACTAGAGTTTGCAAAAAAAAAAAAAAAAAAAAATATAATATATATATTATGTATGTAATATGTATATTTACACTGATGGTAATAAAAAACGAAAAACAATGCATTTACGTTTCCGCGTGCTGGCGAAAATAATTGGAAATATATTTTCAATTATTATTTTACCGTATCACTCGGAATAATATTAACCGTTTGTTGAGTTTTTACGAAGAACGTATATACATTTCAAAAGAAGTCGAAAAAAGTTTTTGGTATCAAATAGAAGTGTTTAAACGTGTATGCTTGCCTACAGGTGTATCTAAGGGAAATCAGACATTTAAATGTCGAGTTCACGAACTGACCTCAATCTATATCAGTGGTTCTCAACGTGGGCGATACCGCCTCTCAGTGGGCGTTGAAGAGGTTTTGAGGGGCGATGAATATTTTATGGGCGATAGGGGGGTGGTGAGCAATCCTTGGGCAATATGGTGGCGTTGAACATAATATATATTTACACTTAGGCTTAAATATTGGATTAAAATAAAAACTCAAACACAGATACTCCACTAAACGACGTTCCATGGCTTATCTGTAATTATATTTTTGCTGATCGTTTTCAATAAACATTGAAATATCTAGTACATTAACAGATTCAAGAATTAATTGAACATTCAACTAATGAGGTACGAAAAACCAGCTCAGCTTTATGAATACATATTTTTCCTATTAAGTTTTCAGTTATACACTTTTCAAATATATTATTACATATAAATTTTAATTAATTATTATTATTTTTTTTTTTTTTTTTTAGGGAGGGGTTGAAAGATATTTTGTGCTCTTAAGGAGGGGGCGGTGACTTTGAAAAGGTTGAGAATCACTGATCTATGTAATAATCTCTCAATCGTAGAGCCTTGTGTTTTCTGAGCAAAAATATACGTAAATGAGGGGAGAACCATCCCTATTTCCCGAAAGAAAGAAACAAATTAATCCATACACGACGATGTCGTGTGATAATTTAGATTAATTTTGTAGGATTTAAACCCTCCGTCCTATTTTCCCTCGGTTTGTCGCTGCTGCGCCAACGTTCTTTACCTACGTTCCTGTTAACTTTTAATCGTAATACCTCTAACGACTCTAATCCGTACGTACAACCTATTACGTGAAATGTTTCAATTACTTAATACAACGAAAAATGAATCACACGAACAGATCAATACGCATTATAATTTTTACGAATACGATTATATATCACCTTGTTGAACTAACGATAAATCGCGTGTTACGTTGTGAAAAATTCATCATTTTCATTGTTACCAATGCAATAACTGGTGTGAAAATCGATTAAAAATTAAAATAATAGGGCCCCGTAGGGCATTATCTGCAGGTCGGCCGGGTGTTAAATCCGTCACTGACAGTATTACGTATTATTGTTTAATAAAGCGTAAAGATTTTTATCTCTAATATTCGCCGGGTTCGTTGAGAAAATTCCGCAAAAGGGATTACTGAAAGCACGTGGGAAAAAAAAATAATAAATACATACAGATCGAACAGCGCCGCTTAACAGAATTAGTCGAGCAATTACTGAGTTCCGAGATTGTTATACGAAATATACGTGTACTGGAGTAAAAAAAATTAATTCAACGCGCACTGAGGATTTCGATGATTTAATTAAAAAAAAATATATATATATATATAAGAAGTTTAAAAATTACCATTAGTGTGTAAATTGCATCAATTAACGCGGCCTACTTAATTATTCAAATTACAAAAGACGAAAGAAAAATACCTAATGAAAACGAAAATCTCACAACGAACGTTCTTTGCTGGTTCTTCCATTTGTTTTAATTTATTATTATACTGACAACGAAATATTTAAGTCATATTTAATTCTATGATTATGTTTTCTACATCCCCAATAACACCGTTTATATTGTTAATTAAATGAAAACAATTATCCCTCACATCGAAAATAATCGTTAGAATTACCCAACAAAATGTTCAAAATGAAAATATATTGGAAAAGTATTGATCCCTCGTTCATTGTTCTTTGAGAAAAATGTGAAGTAGTTCAATTTGCATGTCGTTCATTTAGAACAATAACAAATTCTAATTCGTTTTAAATTGTAATGAAAAAACAAAAAAGTATAATAGACATTAATAAAAATCTATTAGGTACCTGGTTGCAATAATGTTGTTGATAAAATAACACGTTAAACTTCTCATTTGTAATTATTAACATACAAAATATTAGATTATTATTTAATCAATTGTTTTCATGTCGAAGAAAAGTAACGGAAACATCCGGACGGTGTTGTTCACGTGACATCTTAGCTAGAAATTTATTTTGGATATTTATTGAGACGGAATCGGGACCATAATATTGCCTCAACTTTCACATTCACTCGGTAGTTCCAAGTGAATTCGTACACAGACCTGTTAAAATAACGTTCCACAATTCTAGGACGAACAACGGAGATTCGTTCTCGCAGTTATCAAATCTTTTGCATTTTTTTTTTTTTAAACAAACAAGTGGAATGAACTACGGAAGATTTTTTTTCGAGTAACTATTGCACCCGGTGTTCTAATTTCTCCGTGACTTCGGGCTCAAACGTCAATTTTCCGAGTCGATCTCGTAAGAGAAGTTGGCCCCATCATACATTGCTACACGACAACCAACTCCTGATTGAACAGTTTATTTATCAGGCGCATGCGCAGGGACTCGGATGGCTGTAACCACCTGCTAAAAGCCACCTATTAAAGGCGATTGGGTATGCGTTTGTGGCCACTATCGCAAGTTTCTGGTTCGATTTTGTCTACCGCCACCCGTTTTTTTTTTTCGTTTTTTTCCAAAAACACCCCTAGGTCGCACAGCAAGTAGATTATCAAGCCAAATGTTCACACGTTACACGACAAGCCGAGGGATATTTTTTATTTTCGGAGCGGCGCGAAGGGAGTTTTCGTGCCCTTGATTATATATTTGGAAAAAAATATACGTATTCAATATTACTGATGGGCATTGATTATTATTGATTCAATATGATATTATACAATTACTGACCATGATATGACTATCATATTATCATCGTCCAGGGGTTCTTATTATTATTAACCTAATCACGATTTTTTTCTCATTGAATATTTTTGCCTTCCAAGAATATTCGTGTCGCGAATTATGTCCGGCTTTTTTGTTTTGTTTCATTCTATACACATTATACATCACTCAAATTTGTAACTCCTTCTATCAATGCTTAACAAATATAAAATACTCATCTACTTTGAGCTTTCGAAACGATTAGGGAGGCTGGTATGTTAATTTGTTGATTTGGCCCCCTCCCTCTAATAGTATTAACCTCATTCAATTTATGAAAAATCTGTTGGGCTTTGAATGATCTTTTGGAGAACACATTTTTAAACCACTTCTCCCCCACCCACCACCAAATATCTGCTTATGATTTCAATATAATTTATGAAACGTAATCGTTTGACGAATGATAATATTTATGACACGTGGTGATTTTCGAAAGTTGTAAGCATATTGGCTATAAAGGGAAGGGTGAGGAATATGCGGGGACATGGATCTTCATGCGATTTAATCCTCATTAATATACGTTAATGTAATTTTTTTTTGTTTATATCGAATATATAAACAATCTACGATTTGTACGAGACATTTAATTTAATGATATTCTCAAAGATTACATAAATCCGGGTAACGCGAAAACTAAACATTTCATTGGACACCAAGACTTATATAATATAATATATATATTCGAAGGAAACCACTGTACGGATGTGGTTAACGAAGAAATTCATCTCAAACTGTACGAAAAGTGTTTTTGCATCGCATTTGTATAATATAATATTCTGGAAATGTGTTATTATCATTATTGCTGTATAAATTTAAAAGTCTAATAAAAAACCAACACATCCGCGCACGATGCGCTAGCGCGGCATCGTCACTAAAACCGTGCATAAATATTATTCTTACGTTTAATACAAAGTATAAAGATAAAACACCGCATAACACTATTTATAATGTATTATTATTATTATTATTATTATAATTATATTTTATATCACTGGTGATGGAAAAAAAACCAAAATTACCGGTGCCCGGAATAAATATTGATACGTTTTTCGATACAATTTCCATATTGCATTAAACATTGTAAAATCAATATATGTTTTAATATAGATTACTATTGTCGTGTAAATTGTTTGCGTTGTATTTTAATTTTGTTGCGTTTTGTGAGCATTTCATAGCAATGTAGGCAGAGGCGGATTTAGCAATTTGCCGCCCCTATGCTGAATGAAATTCACCTCCCCTATCCTAACAAAAAAAAAAAAAAAAAAAAACATATGTAC
>JAIPRM010003509.1:0-25876 GCA_025469315.1 Stegophylla sp. TES_Ste_2020
TAATCGAAACTTTTGAACAATTATTTCTATACGAAAAGTTGTACACAGAAAAATAAAAAAATAAAAAATAAAAAAAAATAAACATCATTGTAAAAACACTAGCTTCTTCACTTCGTTCAGAATCTAAAACATGATAATTATAAATTAATAACATAATATATTGATTTGTATTTATAAACTATTTACCTTTATTCTTTCTTTTTCATCACGTTCATAATTAAAATAAATTTATTATATACGTCTCAGTTAGTGAAAAATCAATGATTTGAAAATTTGTTAAATAATAGTATAAATAATATTGTCAGAGGAGGAAAATGTAATTTGAATTTTGGAGGACAAAGGGAAGTGGTCAAAGCGATTCTACCGGGAGTTTTTTTTTTTTGTTTTTCAAAACGCATTCCGTTTTGGCTACAGATTTCGCGCGAAAATTACCGAGAATTTCGCGACTCCGGCGCAAAAGTCTCGTGTCTGCGTATCCGATTTCCGCGATCGATAATGGACAACTCACTTTGGCGAGAGGACTCTGTGAGCGCCGCTTTTCCCGCCTCCGCGGTGTAGTTAAACAGCGTTTTCTAGGAAGTCACACATCGTTGCCAAGCCGATGTATTGTGTGTGTATACACTTTTCGTTCGCCTAAAAGTCTAAAATCTCGCCGCACGTTAAAAGCCCGGTGTCGGCGAACGTTTTACGTTTTGATTTTCATTAAAGTGAAATTCACTTTGACGCTCGCGTAAAATAAAAATATATTGCATTAAAATGCAAAATATACACTACCGTCGTCGTTTGATTATGACATCGATTACAAAGAAGCGTCGATATAGGGCAGGCGCATAGGCGCAATTAGAGGGGGGCTTGAGGGGGCTAAGCTCCCTCGAAAGTACTCATAGCCCTCCCCCCCAGAATTTTTGAGAATTACATAAGGTTAACGCTTTTTTTCGAGGGGCTAAATTAATCAGATTAGCCCCATCCCCCCAAAATGTTTTCCAAGTTGCGTTAATGAGGGAAAGGGTTCGTAACCAGTGATCCATGATCCATGGTTACTCAGGGGGTCCATGAAGTGGCTGTGTGAAGTGTCAAAAATAAATTTGAAATTAATTCAAATCATGTGGTGATGCATATTTTGGTAATATCGAATATGTCTGATAATTTATTTTTAGAAAATAGTAATAACTTCTAATGAATTCCGCTACCTACTTGAAATACGACAACGGGACATACCAGTCATAATATTATTATATTTATATATATTTTCTGTCTGGTTATAAATAAGAATTCCTATTTTGTTAACCACGTCTGAAAAGTACAGAGACAATAGACATGTTGGAAATGATAACTCATTTTTGTTTTTGTTTTTGCAAACATAAAATAAATTATTGTATTACTATGTATGTAACTATGTCTTAGTATTATTATTAAAAAGTAATTCAAAATGTATTGTTTACCATTTTTATTTTTTTTTTTTTTGGGGGGAGGGGGGTCCGTAGTTACTCGAAAGGGGTTCATCGATCAGAAAAGGTTAAGAACCTATGATATAGGGAATCACGAACATATAGTATATATGGGTAGTCCTTATTTTGAACTTGAGAATTTTTGATTTCTCATTCCTCTCGATTTTGGATTGTTAGTGGAAAGGATTTCAAGGACGTGCATTTTTTTTTTTCACGTGCAAGAAATACTTTTTTGAAAGTTTTAACAAACACTTTTAAGTTCTTAAATCACCCTCCTAAGATGGTGCTTTAGAAAGGGAATTATTTAACGTTCTTAATACGTTTTTCAAAAACGAGGAAAACATGTCGGATAAAATTGGACAACGAGAGATTTTCAGAAAATCGATTGAATTATTATTTCACAGTATGCAACTGCGTAGTTTTAAAAACATAAATAATATGTTAGGTTATGTGTGTGTGTCGAGACGACCCGTGACAGTCACGTGCACAACGGGGAATAACAATGGGAATTATAATAATTTCCAGACGTCGTAATCGCGCGCTATACACCGAAAATAACGATTAAACATTTTGAGAATCAAGTTTAATAATAATAATTATGTATATTGTAATAATTATGATGTGAGCGTCGTCAACGCTTTTTCGCAGAATCACGCGTTCACGAATATAAATATACCGTCAGTGTTTGGAATAGATAATGGAAATATTATCTAGATAAAGATAATAGCTGATTATTGATAAGAATTTGTCTAGATAAAGATAATAGATAAATGTGATTTATCTAGATAAAAAATTTAAAAAAAATTGATAAAATTCTTTTTTGGTACTTTTTTATACTTGGCCAAAACTATGCAATGGCATAAGTGCACACAAACATAAATCTGCCAATGGCTAACCACTAGATTAAACACCAAATAATATTTGTACCGAGGTTCGATTCCAGCCCGGCACTCAGATTTTTTGCATTTTTTTTTTTTCTTATATTATTAACTTCTTTCGTTCAGAATCTTTTTTTTTTTTTTTGAAGAAATGATTTATCGTTTCTTTGAAATTCATACACCCGTCAAGAGAATCCCACTCGACGAGCGAAGAACACCTCCACTTTTTTTTTTTTTAAATCGAACTGTATGAAAATTTTAAAAAAGATAAACAATTATATTGGAAATATTTTGACACGAGAAACTTTTGAAAATATGAAAAAAAATTTTGTCAGATTTTTTCTTACACTTTTTTCTCATCAAAATTGTTTTATGTTTAAAAAAATTCTCTTTTTTTTTTTTCTGGAACAAAATTTTCCAAGAAATTTTCGCATTGGTAGTGTGAACTTAGCAGTGCGAAATTTGAAATTTGAAAATCATATCCAATAAACTTTGAAAGTTTTCCAACAGTTTCCGACGAATCGATAAGAATAGATTATTTATAACGAGAAAAAAGGTTCCAACAAAACTATTGCGTTGCTAGCGTGAAATTAACAGTACAAAATAATATATGAAATTTGAATAACTTCTATTCAAAAAAATGTTGAAAATTACACCTAAAAGTATCCCACAAACTACGAACAAATTTTATTGGACGTGTTACGTTCGCCTCTTTTGGTTTTTAAAATCGTCTTATCGAAGGAATGACTTATCGTTTCTTCTTTAAAATTTAATACACCCCCACAAGAGTATCCCACTCGAGGAGCGGCGGAGAGCACCCAAAGTGCGAAGCGAGTGCTTTTTTTCGTTTGATTTATTGTTCTCGTTATTACACATCTCGTATGATACATTTTTTAAAAAACAATTTCCATTTTACACGCTCGACAAACACCGAACGCTTTTTTCAGATATGAGAATTTCCTAATACGAACATATTGAAACATATTATTATTATTTTATATGACTTTCACGCGGAATTCGTGTACAAAAAAAAAAAAACGTTTAGGTTACTCTGTATTTGCGAGAAAACGTTTTCAATAATAATATAATATGTCTTATATAGAAAATGAAAAACACGTGAATTATTATTTTTTTTTTAATTATGAAAAAAATAAATAAATTTTTTTATGACACCTTAACTGTACACTGTATACAGGGTGATCTATTAATATGGGCGAAAACAGAGTGGTTAGATTCAGTGGGCTCAAGCCCATACTTGAAATGTTTAACAGAGAGAACAGGGAGGGGGGAATAAAATCTCACCCTTAATTTATAAAACTCACCCTTAATACACAAGAAAACATGTTAAAATTATATGAATTATATTATACATATATTATATGTTTTAATAAAATTGTCAACTTTTTAACAGTGAAATAAAATCATTTAAATTGTCCATCAGCAAAGTACATATTTTATTGTTATTATAATATGAAATTGTTTGTATTATAAATTAATTTTAAATTGTTAGTGGAGCAATATTAAGATAGTGTTTTTACAAAGATAATTTTTTTCATTTTTTTTATTTTTACCTAAACGTTTTTGTACAGAAATATGACTAGCAATTTTTTGAATAATGATTTGTCTCTTGACGTTATTTTTAGGAGACAATTTTTTCGAAATTCTCAGTATTTATTCAAAAATTTGGGAAAAACTACCGACAGTTTAATGAAACACGTTTAAAACCTTTTTTATTTCTAATAGCAATTTTTTTTTTTTTTTTTTGTTCTCAATTATTAATAGAACTGGCTGAGTGAAAGCAAATTTTTTTTTGTAATAATAATTAACTTTACAATTTTTAGGCAATTGTCTCATATAAACTAAATCTCCGCTCTAAAAATGGAACAAAATTAAAATCAATTAAAATTTATTTTGCACATAATCTTATGAAAAAAAAAGGACGTATTTCGCACCTTAGCTATACTTCGCTCCTCGAATGGGATAATGTTGTGGATGAATTTAATTTTAAAAAAACAATAAATCATTTATTCAATAAGACGATAGTTCCAGTTTGTTCAAGACAATTTTACTTCAGAATTATAAAGTTTGTTATAGTAACAAAAAAATTTCCAAAAAATAATAAAGTTTGGATCAAAGAAAAAAAAATATATATATATATATAATAATAAATAGTTTCCGATTATTTTTTATTTTTTGTAAAATTCAGGAAGTTTTCCCAAATTTTGAGAAAAATATTGATAATTTCGGCAAAAACGACCTGTTTAAAGTAAGTATTATAATATCCAGAGGCGAATTGTGATTGAAAAAGTAGCTTTTGGAAAAGTATTTCCATACGAAAAAGCGTTTATAGAGAAAAATAATTAAAGATCTTGAAAGAAAAAAAAAAAAAAAAAACACTAGCTTCTTCGCTCCTCTCAGAACCTAAAACGCATTTTCAAGGGGTGAATTTGTTATTGCGTTTTCTCTCGCAAACATACGTAATTTCGTTTTAACCGCGCGCCCGTGCCGACCGGACGGCGTTAGGCCGAGCTCGTTAAACCGTAGGGCGCACCGCGGGCCCCGTTTATGAAATATTATAAGTGTATCATCCGAAGCGCGTTTGTTTACTCAAAACAACGTGTTGTGCAGGTAGGTCGCGTATAATATAATATTATAAACCGCCACCGTACCGGAAAGTTAAATTATTGTTCGCAACTAATTAAACTTCTTCAATTAAACATGACTTTAGAGTGCAGCACGCGCGCACATAAAGGTTCTGAGAATGCAAACAATAACGATCTAAAAACCGTGTGTTTTTGAATTGTGACAAAAGTTAAAAGTACCTATTATACATTAAATTTAAACACATAAAAACATTATTTTGAATAACATAAAACAACATAATGATACTAAATACATACTTTTTAAAATTTATTCATGCATATTATGTACTTTACTTTCTAAAAAAAACTTGTTAAAATTTATTTTACGATTATATAATTGATCTAATGGTATCCAAAAGATTTCTAAATTCTTACATTATTTTATTTAATAATTTCGTTTCAAAAATTTCAAAAATTTTAAATCAATAGTAAGTCAAAAAACAGGATTAACATGGGACAGACTTGAAATTACTTGAAAATTAGATTCTGAATGGATCAAATGAACAAATGTTTTTACAGTGATGTTTAAATTTTTTTTTTTTTGTAAACACTTTTTCGTATAGAAATAACTTGTTCAGCAACTTTTTGAATCACAATTCTCCTCTCGATGGTACTTTTGAGAGGTCATATTACGACATTCTCAATAGTTTTTTTCGGAATTTAGGAAAAACTATCTGAAATTCTACAAAAAAAACTCAGAAACTATCTTTTTTTTAATTCATATTTTATAAAAAAATTAAACATAGATAGACAATAATATGAGAAATTTTAGAAAATTTTTTCTAACACTTTTTTCTCATAAACTTTTTTTTTTAATTTTATCAATTAATAGTGCAATATAAAACTTGAATAAAATGAAGCTCCGCTCAGAATCGTCTTGTTGGAGAAATGATTCTCTCTCGAGAGAGAGAGAGAGAAAGGATCCCATTCGAGAAACGAAGAATACCCAAGGTGCGAAGTACGTTTTTTTTTTTTCAATACCTATTTAAAATTATTCGAATTCTCAAATAAAAACAAAAACAACCGACTAAAAACCAATAAATGTATTATTTTGTCGAAATAATTTTTGTATAATATGTAGAAAAAGAAAACGAAGTATTATTCAATGTTTAGATAAAAATTAATTCTATTCTTTGTAATCAATTAATGTTTGCGAGTGGTTTTTTTTCTCTCTGATGGGAAACGCAGTTTCAAAGCTTCCCCCTCCTACAAGTCAGGACTATAATATCGTTTGAAGTCGAAGCAAACTCATCGATTGCAGCTGTTCCCCTTTGTAAACTATACCGACATTCGGTTCAAAGTCGAGGACCGTCAAAAGTTTTTAATCTCCGTTGTTCTGTAGTCGACGACCTAGATCGCGTTTACGTAGAATTTGCCTGTCAAACTTAAAATATTGACGTTTAAACGAACGAATACAATATTATAATTGTAGAACCTTACTACGCGATTTATTGCACCTAATAATAGGTGTTACAACAATTATTAATGACACGGGAGGAAATTATTATTTAAACATTTTTTTTTTGTTTTCTTGTAAAAGAATACAAACGTTTCGACCAGCAATTTTCTGTACACATAACCTGTCTCTAGACGGTACTTTTGACTTTTGAGAAGTCGTTTTTCTAAATTCTCAATAGTTTTCTCGAAATTTGGAAAAAACTACAGAGATTTTGACAAAAACGCGTTAAAAACTATCTCTTTTTTTTTAATCCAAACTTTATATAAATTTAAATATAAACGATCATTAATTGGAGAATAGTTTCGGAGCAATATTTTTCTTACAATTTTTTCTCATCAAAATATTGTTTTTTTCCTGTTCTCAGTTAATAAACGGATGTAAAACAGGTCAGGTACGTCAAGTACTTCATAATTTTCAAGTGAAATTGTCTTATTTATAACTGAAGCTTCACTCAGAATATTGTTTTATTGAAGAAATGATTTATCATATTTTTGAAATTTAACACACCCCACCAAATCCAACCCGAAGAGAAAAGAATACTTCTTCACGGCCTCTCCCCACTAATGTGCCGTCGCCGAATTAATCGAACCGACTCCGTGACGACGACAAAGACTTCAAAAATATTTTTCTTGATATATTAGGAATGTGATTTACATGTGTACCTATGCTGAACAAAATATTTATATGTTCGATTTGTATTCATTATTTTTTATTTTGTTCACATATAGGGCTCGCATTTATATTTATGTAAATCACTATCTTTTAATAAAATACAATAATTTACCATCTTTGATTGAGTGCAAAATCTATTTCCTTATTTACGGACTAAGCTTCGCTTTTCTTTTACGTGTTTCGTCATAATAATACATACTATATTTTATATTACATTCCGAGTGTCGCGAAGAAGCTAGTGCTCATTTTACAATAATATGTTTATTATACTTTCGTTTTCTCTTCACGAAAACACTTATAGAAATACTTGTCTAGTGGTTTCATATATTATACTCTACTCACACTCAAGAGGTATTTTAAAGAAGTAAAATTTTTTTTATAATAATTCTCAATACTTTTTCTGAAAACCAAAGGAAATCCCATCGGAAATATTAACGAAAATGATGCAAAATATGCAGTTGTCTTTTAAAAGATAATAATAAATTATTTGTTTAGATACATTTCTCTTATTATATTATGCTCAACACCACCGCTGTGTTACCGCACGTCGGATCGGATAACTACCCCTCGAGTTGTAATTATTTCTATATTCACGAGAGACAACCCTACATTACCCTTATATAAAATACGTCAATGCAATTAACGCACAAAGCGACTGTAACGTTCAGTGATTATATTATTTCGAGTATAACCTATAATTTTGAATTTTTCATTTCGCCACCGTATCAAAGACAGAAGCTATTAGCTTTGATCATATTATTATAATTATTATCAAAGTGATAATAATTATAATATTATATTGTATGGATAAAATCGATGAACAAAAGCCTGCGCACTCGAACAGGAAAACTCGCTGTGAAAATGTAAGCAAGTTGAATTTCGTTTTTGTCAAAAAAAAATCGAAATTTTCCAATCAAACGCTAAGAAGGACATTTTTGTTCGGCGAGAGAAAATGTAACATGTTGACAGTATCGAGTAACTTTCCGCGAGTTTGTGTGTTAGAATAAAAAATGTGTTAAGTAGTACGAAATTTACGATATATCAGACCCTGATACAAGATTTCATCAGGTCCATAAGGGCAGAGACGGACTGGCCCAGGGTGCCATAAGCCCTTTCGTATTTATGTTGTGAGCCCCGCGATTAACACTGTTGAGCCCTTTTTTTTTTTTTTTTTTGATTTAACTTGATGGGAAACTCAACTAATGCCATTGACCTCCGATTAGCGCTACGCAAGAGTTTACAGAGTTTACTTTACTGCGATTTCGTAGTTATCTCTCTCGCTCACGTGTATTTCTTATGGGCACGAGCTGATTTTCACGACGGTTTTTTTGTTTCATCATTTTTATTGCTACCGTATTCAACAGCGCACGTATTATGACACTTTTCGTCACGAAATACAATACACATAATATAATATCATACAATGTAATATACATAAATGTAACACATACCTATAATATAATATATTTACACCATTGAACAGTGAACACCATGAGTCGCGACACCTGTGTACCTATTTAATATTATATTATATACATTTATATATTATTCAATATATACGTACATATACAGTGTGTACCACGAAGGTCTGACATATTTCAATGCGAATTCCAGTGTAAAATTGTCAGATCTTCGTGATACGCACCCTGTGTACCTGTACTTTGTATAATATTAAAATATAATATTATCCTCATTGTACGAATGCTACAAAAAATCGATATGATTATAGTGACGTGTGCTCGACATAAACTCTACGTCACAGAGCATCATTTTATTAACATAATTATCATATAAATCGTAAACACATTTTAATAATGTATCAACATTAAAGTTTATCTGATTTATTTTCACTTATCGTCGACACTGAGATCATATTCTTTGAGTTTGAACATCGCGTAGTCTGAATTCAGTGAGTACATTAATTATTAATTTATTAAGTGGTTTGTTTGGAATTCCTGTACAACTGAATCAATCTACGAAATATTTTTATCAATAACAAAAATGTTGACCCGTTTATTACTCACTGTCCTCATTAAACATTGGGAAAAATAAATTGTAAAATCTCAGTAGGATTTGACAAATGGATAAATTTTGTTCGACATATAATTTTTCAAATTTGAAATTTTATACTACAGTTTTAGAAAAAATTTCTAAATAGACATTTTGTGAACCGGATTTTTAGAAAAATATTTGTGCTTAAACCTCTTATAAAGGTTAATCCGTTTGTTTTCTAAGATTTTCTTTTAAATTCGTGAATAATTTAATAATAATTTTGTTAAATGCGTAATGGTAATATTATTATGACTTCAATTGGTGATAACATTATGACTTTTTAGACAATATACAATTAAAATATTCGCAACCTTAAAAAATCGTAGAAAATGAACGTATTAACCTTTATTAGAGACCTAAGCACCAATATTTTACTAAAAATCAGATTTATAAAATGACTATTCTCAAACTATAGTGCAAAATTTAAAATTTGAAAATTTGGATCCTAAAAAAATAAATATTATACAGAGCCATGCAGTTATTGAAAAAAAAAAAAAGTTAAAAATTATTAATATAACAAAAGTTATTGTATTTGTCAAATCGTACTAGGACACCTTGTATATTATCACATAAGTTTTAATATAGGTATATTTTATAAAAATTAATAAACTTATAAGTACAAAATTGTAGATTAGATGTACTTAGATATATATATATATATATATATAATGTACATATAGTATTTATGAAATGAAACTCCAATTCTAACGTAAAATCCATATTTATAGTTTTTCGTAGTGTAAATTTAATACATTGCCCATTGAAAAGACGGAGGCGCAACAAACGCATTATGTCCTCTTAAGAGGATATGAAATTAAATTAAAATTTTTAAGGTGAAATTTTTTCATTGGAATATTTATATGAGAAAATGGTATAGTTATAATCAATTTTTTTTTTTTTTTTTTGGTTAATACAACCAAATAATTTAGCCTTTCGTCAGTATTCCTTGATCTCAGATAAGACTTGATCCTTTTTAAGATCGAAAAATACCTCTCTGCTAAACAGTTAGAAATATGGGAGTAAAGAAATATTATTAATGCAATTTCTGTATATGAATACAAATCTAGATAATTATTTTTTATGATCAAGGCGCACATTTTAAGTATAATGCTAGGTTATATTCATCTCTTGGCTATGCTATAAAAAAACTTCTAAAATGTACACATATAATGGGAAACGTAAAGGCAATACCGTTAATCGTGATGATAATACTTTTCAGTATTTTTAAAAATCTCAGCCGGTATCAAATAAGTAAATATTAAAAATAATTATTAGCATAATTTCAAAAATATTAATAACTGTAACATTAATATTTCATCATATATATTATTACACCATAATCTGCGTCCTATAGTAATATCTCAAAGGACAATAATAATTTAATTATTATTATTATAATTATTTGTTATTATTAACCTAAAACTCTACCATAAATATATATATGTAAATGAAATAAAAATTTACCACCCCTAAAAATTTTTTCTCCGGGGCTAAAACCCTTGCCGGCCTCTCCCTAAATACGTTTTTGCAGAATTGAAGTTTGCACATTTCATGTCAATGTGTAGTATTATTTTTCGAATTATCCGTTCAAATAGAAAATAATTTAAATAATATGAAACCTAGATAAAATAATAATAATCTAATATATAAAATGTTAAGGGTTGTCCACCCTTAACATTTTTTTTATAATTCTATACAAATTTTTATTTTTTATTTTTTTTATTATGTCGCATTAAAAAATACATTCAACCCTAAATTTATACCCTTCTATCACCAACCCCTATTTTTTAATAATCATTTTAGTAATGGAGCCAAAAATGTATAACAAATTCATCAATTGAGAACGATTGGGCCGATTTGGCTTAAATTTTTTTTAAGATGTTCGTAATTTTCAGGAGAAGGTTTTTACGAAAGAAAATTTCTAAAATTCAATCTCTAAAGGGTGGCTAATACAGAGATTTTAAAATTTTGAATAGGTATTTGGTTGTTTGTATAGGGTTGCCATTGGTTACAGAAAATAATATGTATAAAACACGGACCATCT
Source organism: Stegophylla sp. TES_Ste_2020 (assembly GCA_025469315.1). NCBI lineage: Eukaryota > Metazoa > Arthropoda > Insecta > Hemiptera > Aphididae > Stegophylla > Stegophylla sp. TES_Ste_2020. Next base: position 11,196 of record JAIPRM010003509.1, read on the forward strand.
TTTAATTTTTTTAACGGGCTACGGAGTGCACGGGTTCAGTACTTCGTAAAGCAACCTCTGTATGAATAAAAAATAAAAAGTTTTATCTGTTTGTACGGGCTAATTTTTGAAACGGATTAATCGATCTTGGCGATATTTAGACGGGACGGTAAAGTACTTTGGTAACCATGACAACACTTTGATCTAAATAAACAAAAATGTAGTTTATTCTGTTTATATGGGCATTTATAAATGGACATTTTTTTTCGGGCAGCGAAGTGCACGGGTACAGCTAGTGATAATATTATAATATTCTCACAAAATAATATTTATGATAATATTTTGTTACATATAGTTGTGTATTTTAGAGCCCCACTGATTCTCATTTCTGACCGGTCCGTTTACGAAGAAAACGAAAAATATTCGGTTTTATCTCTTCCATAAGATTTCATATTACGGACTATTGACTATATTGTTTCGTGAAAACTGTTCGCTTTGACAATTGCAGCCGTTATAACATTAAATTCCGTAACATAATAATATTATCTTTTAACATGACGACGACGCGTATTACAACATGTCATAAATACGCAATTAATATTATTTTATTACAGTGTGGCACTCATAAACTCGAAATGAGATAAACGTATTTCTGTACTCGTAATAATACTGAACGAGCATGTTATTATTATTATACGAAAGGCGCCACCATTACGGATGCGTGGACATGATTTTATATAAAGTTTTTATGTTTTCAGCTCAATTCAGCTATCCGAAGTTTTCATCTTTTAATCCGATTAGAAAATTGGTTAACTTCGCAGATATATATATATAGTAGGTACCTATGTAAATTAATTGGAAAGTCAGTAGTTATTACTCCCTAATATAATGCAGATATTGAAGTTCCGTTTTTTTTTTTTACCATAATATGTGACTTATAGCCTTTACAATCCAAAATTTAAAACCGCCAATAAAAAATTTCGAAAATAGCCACTCTGTAGAATTACTTTTTAAGTCACTCAGGGAAAAAAAACAATTTTGAAATCGGTTCGAATGAATGATAGCATTTTATTTTTCAAAAAACACAGCAAATTGTAAAATTGTATAATTTTTAAACTTTCAAATAAATAACTAATAATATGATATTAGTTAATGAAATACATACAACTTATATTAATATTTTTTGTAATATTTTTATAAATGTTCAAAATGCTCTTAAAATACAACCATGATCTTCGTAATGAAATTATGCATGTAATTTGTTGTGTTTTTTGAAAAATAAAATGCTCTCATTCATTCAAAATTCAACTGATTTCAAAATTGTTTTTTTCCCTGAGTTCTACAAAGCGGTTATTTTCGAAATTTTTCAAAAAATTTTTTTGAATACTCAAACATTTTTTTTTTTTTTGGCGGTTTTAAATTTTGGATTCTTTTAACCATGGTAAAAGATGGGCCATTTTTACATGCAATTAAGGATAGTGTGTCAGTGGCAGCCGTTTGCTAACACGGCAATATTTACATTTTTATGTAATATTAATAACGAATAAGTAATGGCATTGATAATTTTGAAATTTTCAACTGTATTATATCACAAAAATAATTATTTAGTTTACACTGTTAACAGTATTTTATAATAATTATATTACAAATCCAGCGTTCTATTTTGTTATTTTGAATAATAGTTAATATTAATTAAAATGGTTTTGATTTTTATTTCAATAAAATGACTTTGTCACATGATTCATTTTATTTTAAATTTTCTTCATGAGAAATTTTTAGAGCTATACACAACATTTTTGATAGGACATTTTGTGATACAAGTTATCATAACTACACAGTTAATTTATCAAATTTTATTTAAAAATCTTCGATTTTAAGAGCACTAATTTAATAGTGTGTCTATCTTTATGGAGTTACTATATACATACTTTTTACTGTAAATTTGTAATCAGAATTCAAATAAAATAATTATTGGACTTTAAATCAATTATTAATTTAATTTATTCTTTAAAAATTCCGAATGACTTGAAATATAATATAGAGAACATAATATATTATAATAAATTCGGGTAGCAGCAAAATAAAAGTTTTATCAAGTGTATTATTTTACTGTTTATAAACGTTTTTTAATTTTTCACTACCTCTCAATAATATTTAAGTTCTAAAATGGTTTTAGTACTTTATGTGACAACTTCAGTATTTTTTGTAGATCTTTGAAATTTTGTTTAACTTCTAACTGAGGTGGCCATTTGTCCCGGATATTCCGGGACGTTATTGGTTTTAGAACTCATGTCCTGATGTCCCGAAAAAGTTTTTTGGGACATAATTTTGTACCGGTTTTGAAATTACACTCAGTAATGTCTCGGAATTTGACTTTACACTTTATAGTTTATAGGTACGTTTGTGATGTATAAAACCGTTAAGTTTTTGAAGAATATTCTCAGCATACAAAAGTATATGGTGGTAATAGAAGGAAAAAATTTAAAATATTAGTCACCAATATTTTCATTAGGATTTAGTCCATTTTGTACTTTAAACTAGTTTTTATTGAAAATAAAGTATATTTTCTAATTTTCTAATTTAAATATTAAGTATTTTACATTTTATAGTAATATAAATTGGTGGCAAATAATAAGATTTTGTTTGGTTAGGTTAATAAATAAAAAGTTATAAGTAATTTAAATTTATTGTCCCGGATTTCTAAATTTTTTATCTGGCCACCCTACTTCTAACAACAAAAATAAAGTCAAAATCGTTTCGTTTCGTCCTAGTTGACAGACAGACGACAGTTGTATGCAAAATACGTTATAATCATTGTTTTTTTTCAAAACTATCAGCTATCCTTATCAGTAATTATTAATTGTGAATATTGACGTGTTGGTATATTATGGCGGGCCGAGACACATGTGTCAAAACTGGCTTTTGTCCAACTGGCCGGAAAAGCTGGTTATCTCTACGTTTCCTAGTTTCGAGTAATGAGAGTAATGCGACTTTTCGACGTTTCCTACAAAAAGGTGACAGTTGATTTGCGAACACAATTTATTAAATGTTTCCCATCAGAAATATTTCAACACATAGAATACGAGGTCCAAGCACTTGATACGTACCGAACCGGTGGGTGGGGTTAACACTGTTGGTCTCTTATGAAAAACACTTATGATACATGAATAAATAGTGAAAAAATCTAAATTTTTAAACGTGTATTTTAAAAATTTTAAATTTATTTACTTAAAAATTTTGTAGTACTTTTTTTTTTTTTTTGGAAACATATTTTAAATGGCAGTGGCGCAGCGTGCAATTTAGCTACCCGGAGCGGAGAACAGATTTGCCGCCCTCATCTTTTTTTAAGCAAAAATTTACATTTTTTTTTTTTTTGCTCTCTGCTTTAATTTCTTCAAAGACCTTACTTTGCTTTTTGGCTTTTTTGCTCTCTGCTTCAATGCTTAAATTTCAAAAGATGTTTTACGTTCTGAAAGGAGTGAAGAAGCTTTTGGTTTTATAATGATGTTTATTTATTTTTTATTTTTTTTCTCTCTTTCTGGGAACACTTTTTCATATAGAAATACTTGTCCAAAAATTTCAATCAGTATCCTTATAGATCCCGAAACTTACGCAGATGGTACTTTTAGAGAGGTAATTTTCTCAATTTCTCAATACTTTTTCAAAAACGTGGAAAATCTGTCGAAAAATTGGCAAAATATGCAATTACCGGAATTTTTGTAAAATTGAAAATTGCTTTTAAACATAAATTCAAAAACAACGTAGCTAGAAACTTGAAACTTTCGCCAATTACTAAAAATGGTTCTTTAAAATTCCATACAACCGTATAACTCATCAAGAGTATCCCACCCGAGGCGTGAAGAACACCCGACAAGTGCATTATACACTTTTTTATGTCACCCTCAAAAAGTGCCACCTCTCCCGCACCCCCCACGCTACACCACTGTTATACGGAATTCATATTTTGTATTGCTCGAAAAACGTGATATTTGCATTACCGTAGATGGAAATCATTTGATATATCTATCACGTATTTGAAAAACAATTATTTTTTTCGAATTACACGAGTCCAAAAGTCTAGAATCGTCCTAAGTATAGGCGAGGAAATTCAATACACATATATCTAAATGATGTTTTATCAGAAGTAATCTATTTGATTTTGAATAATTCATAGTTTTAACATATTTGTATTTGTATCTTGTTTTTTGGTTACTTTATTGTATAATAATTTATAGATATATTTTTTTCTGCACTTGTTTTTTTTTTTCTTTCGTTCCAGATATTTACTTTGGCTGTACATTTTTTTGTGTAATTTATATGTTCATATAATTATTAGTCAATTTGTAAAAATTTCGTGCGATTTACTTTTTGAAATTTCCAACAAACTATGGCTACTCGTTTTTTTCACATTTTTTCAAACAATTTAAAATATGAAAATATATTAATCGTATTATACATTAACATACAGAAAAATGAATAGAGACAATATATTTTATTATTTGCCGCGTGAGAAGAGAAAAAGTTTCATTTTTCGTGAGAATATACGGCTGATATTATATTAGCAGTGAGAAACAACGAATCGTGCAATGCAGTTGGAAGTGTTGGAACACACGCGATGTCTCGTCCGTTACGTACGATTCGGTTGTTTTGACCTCAGAAAGAACTGCCGAAGAACGGCTTAAGCACATAACTCATCGGGTTTTACGGTTAAACAATCAGCATAAATATATTCTACGTCATAATAATATAATATAAAAATATTCAAAATTTTGTTTTCTAATATTATGTGGTTACACACCTTCGTTCAGATTTTACCTACTAAACGTTAGTAAATTTCAACCATTCGTTTCTTCAGTACTATTCAGGGCTGCATTTATTATATAAAAAGTGACTTTTTTTTGTAAAAAAGTGAGTATATTCACCGAATTTATGTAATTAAAATGCACAGTATAATTTTTAATTTTTTTTTTTTTTTCATTTAACCTTAATTATTTTAATACTATAAAGTATAAATTAGTACTTATTGGAATAGTTAAAATCAAATGTTCTAAATCGAAAATAATAATAATAATAAATTCATGGATTTTTCTTTCTTTTAGTGGAAATTTATTTAAAAATTACGTCAGCTTATAAAAAAAAAAAAAAATACGTAAAAGTATCAAAAATTTAATAGTCAAAAATGGAAATTAAAAATTTATTGCTAAGATTTTTATGATAATGAAACAAATATTTTATTCTAATAAAGCATTCTACACAGAATAGAAAAAAAAAAATAAATAAGAAAGTTGTCAACATCTGGTTAATGTAATAATAATAATAATTAATAACCTCTTGTCAAATATTTCTAGATTTAAGTACTCCTATAGGCTTACATGAGAATCTCTCAGATCTGAGATCTAGTTAAAAGTTAAGCAAAATGCAATCTTTCTTCCACAGAAATGGGCATTTGAAAATGTGTAAGATATTTTTAGATTCTGAACGAAGTGAAGAAGCTAGTGGTTTTTACAATGATGTAAATTATTTTTTTTATTTTTTGAAATTTTTTTTCTGTAAACACTTTTTTGTATGAATCTACTTATCCAAAAGTCTCGATCAGTAACTTTTTGAAACCGAATTCGCCTCTAATTGGTACTTAAAAAAGTTTATTTTTGAAATTCTCAATTCTTCATTTGTTTTTTTTTTTGAAAAAACTATCCAAAATTTAACATAGAAAAATTCGGAAAATATTGTTTGATTCAAATTTTATGAAAATTCAAATATAGATAGACAATATTATAAGAAAAATTTTGGCGCAAGAAAATTTTGAAAATATAAAAAAAAATTTTGGAAATTTTTCTAATATTTTTTTTCTCATTAAATATTTTTCCTTTATTTATTAGATAAAAAAAAAAGTAAAGTAAAGTAATTAATAAAGGAAAGGAGAAGAAAGGAAAGGCAAGAAAGCCGGACATACTTCGCACCACAGATATTCTTTGCTCTTTGGATCAGATACTCTTGGTAAGTATGTTGAAAATTACGACTATTTTTGATCTTTATATTATTATTAACTTCTTTGGTTCGGAATCGTCTTATTGAAAAGATGGTTTATCGTTTCTTTAAAATTCAACAAACCCACCAAGAGTATCTGATCCGAGGAGCGAAGAATATCCGTGGTGCGAAGTATATCCGGCTTTCTTGCCTTCCCTAAACTTTACTTTACTTTTTTATTATGGAATTGTCTATGTACAAACCTCAAATATTAAAAGACAAACTAAATAAACAATATTAATACAGTGTGATTCATTAAGCATGTTCACCCTATTCAATGGTCGCGAAAACGCAAATATTTTAATTCATTTTTAATTTTAAAGTTACTATAAAAACCATGTTTTCCATAACTTTTATTTTTTTTAATGTCACCATAAGAATGTTCTGTGGTGATATAAACTTTTTTTTTTCTAATTATCAACCCTTATTCTTATTGCGGAGTTTTATTCAAGTTATTTTTATAAAAATGTTGATGTATATTGAAATTAAAATTTAAAAAAAGTGGTTATTGAATTATTTAAATTTAAATAGTAAAGATAATATAGCTTCTTAAGTGAGGTAGGTACAGTCAGTTGATTGCATGAAATTGGTGAAATTGTGGTAAAATTAGTTGTTTAGTATATAATTATATATAAACATGTGTAATAAATTATTCTCATTTGTATTGATTTGTTAATGAGTAAAACCTTGTAATACATTTTGAAAAATATTAATAAATATGAAATATAATAATACTGTATGTATTTGTTAAGTGTGTGTATGTAAACCACTTGTTTTATAATATATAAATAATAATATAATATAATATTATAGTAAATATAAATATAGCCATGCGATTGGAAATTTATTTCTTGATTATTAATTTTCATTAAATCACGGTGAAAGAGTCAACGACTAATCCAAAATTAGTAATTACAAATTTGTACTATGACCAATTGACGTTAACTCTATTCGATACATTATATTATGTGCACAACACGTTACAATTATTATATATTCATCATAGTTATGGATAACTCATGATATTAGGAATCTAAATTTTGAATAAATATTTTTGATTAAATGTTATAAAAAAAGGTTGTAACAATGACGTAATACGTTCGTAACTAAATATGTGTTCAAGTTTTAATTATCCTTAGTACTTAAATTTGAATAATTCAAGAACTACTCGTCACCTCCACCCATTTTGATTTCAATACAACACAATTCACAGAAAAATTACTTGAAAAAAATTCTCTAGTTCAAATAGGGGAATGTCGTATGAAAAAAAAATGTTTTTATCACCACAAAACATGAAAAATTTTTTTTTATGAAAAAACATTGTTTTTATATTGACCCCCCGAAAAAAAAATTCTAAATTTTTGCATTTTCACTACCTACCAAAAAAAGTGATTAATATACTTATTGCATTACTAATCATTTTAAGTGAACATATTGCCATTAAAAATTATTACTTAAGTTACTTAAAATATTTATATGAAATACGTTTGTCAAATTTAAAATTTGGAATGATATTCTCTTCTACTTTGTGCAGTCTTTACCGCGAACAGTTGATTTGTTCGGTGCTGCTACGAACTCTTTGTATCAAAATATGTTTTGAGTGTCCGATAGAAAATATATGGTCCAGTCCAATTCTGCTATAACGCTAAAATAAATATTAACTATTTGCAACTGAAAAGTTATTACATAATTTTTTATTAATTATAATATTATGTAAATATCTATTATTTTTCGTCGATTTCAAAAACCATTTCATTAAAAAGCGAATAAAAACGAGAATGGTATAACCCAGTGGTTCTCAACCTTTTATATACGGCGACACCCAAATTTAGATCCATAAAAATGGCGACACACTAAGTTCAGTTATTGTTTTTTTTTAGAAAATAATAATTATCATCTATGTAAACAATCACACCCACACATGATAACAATTTATTAAAAAAAAACCGGATTTACTTACTTAGCACTATGGATATTCTTCGATCCTTGGATGAGGTACTTTTGGTGGGTTTATTGAAATTTAATGAAACGATAAATTTATTTTTTACTCATCCAGTTTTATTATTCCACTATTAACTGAGAAAAGAAAAAAAAAATTGCCGAGAAAAATGTGTGATTACTCATATTATTGTCTATCTGGTAACTATCTCAAAATTTTCATAACATTTAGATAAAAAAAAAAAAGAATTTTAAAGGCATTTTTGTTAAATTTTATGTAGTTTTCCCCAAATATTGGAAAAATATTGAGAATTTCGCAAAATAGCCTTTCAAAAGTACCATTTAGAGGTAAATTCTGATTCTAAAATATTCTGGTCATAATTTTAGACAAGTATTTCTATACAAAATGTGTTTACAGAAAGAAAAATAAAAATAAACATCACTGAAAAACACTAGCTTCTTTGCTCTATCCAGAATTTAAAATTATAAATTTACATAGTTAAAGATTTTATATTTTCATAAAAATATTCAGTAAGATATTTGTGATTAATATGAACCTTTCTTTACAGTATAAGGTTTATATAGATTAAACTCTAAAATATAAATAAACAATTTTATTGGTGACGCACCTAACAATAATTCGTGAATCACTCTATTTTTACTACCTTTTGGCATTTAGATTTTTTGGAAATTTACGCGCTAACTACATGCCTGCAACTATATTATGCCCTCCTAAACCTAAATTGGCAGCATACGCCAATATAATAGTTTTGAGAAAAATTAATTTTTCTCAATTGTTTTACGCTGTAGATAAATTAAGCTAATAAACAAATTAAGGATGTTGTAAGTGTAACTAATCATTTATTATTTATCTTATAATCGACTAATATTGACTATAATAATTCACATGTGTAGCCATTAAATTTAAAAAAATAAAATAAATAATTCTTAAATAAAAATAAAAACTAAAGTATTTAAATTAGTTATACGTATATAATATAGTATTAGTACATTAAAGTCATTCGTTCAATTGTAAGATTCTGAGTAAAGTAAAGAAGCTAACGGTTTTCGCAATGATTTTTATTCCTTTTTATCTGTATATATATATATTATATACATTATAACTATTGATGTGCACATTTCGATTACTGACATTTATTTTTATAGTCTAAATTACCACTTTGCTCGGTAATAATATCTATTGTAATATCGACATAAAAAACAAAAAAAAAAAAATAATAATTTTCCCCCACCCAGTGGCGTAAACTGGGAGTAGCACGGGGTCGCACTTGCGATCCTGAAAGTAATGACGGGGTTGCAAAGGAATATTTTTGCGACCTATTGAAAAATTTACTCCCAATACCAATATAAACATGAAGGTTTCATCAAAATTATGATTTAAATGCATGTAATTCATGGAGATTAAAAATATAGATATCTAGTCTCCTTGATATAATTCTTAAATAATATTATATCATCTATGTTTTTTTTTTTTGTGAGAATCAAGCGCAAATCATAGAATAAACAGATGGGAAGCCTATCTCCACTCCGAAAATGGTTCGAAATTTTATGAAATTAGCTGCGTTGCCAGAAAATAAATATTTTCTATTTTTTAAAATTTCTGTGGTTTGTTGCTACCCTGCTAATTTTAAATTATCAAAAAAATTAAATATTAAGAACTGATAATGAACGAAACTGATAATATCAAATTAACAGTTTAGCCTGAATATTTAATAATAATAATTATTATATTTTCAAATGTAATCTATAAATGTATATTTTAGCTATACATTTGTAAAATTGTTTTGTAATATAGGAAGGGGGGAATATGGGATTCACAAGTTAATTTTTTGTATTAATTTTTGCACTCCCTCCGAATTTGCCCGACTTACGCCACTGCGGCCCGACTTCAACTAATTTTGAAATTTCGACACCCCCGGTCGGTTTTCCGCTGGAACGCGCAATAACGCCACAACGGGGAGGGTGCCGCCCGGGTTAGCTGAAATCGTTCGTTTTCTGTTGTTATTGTAATTATTATTATTATTATTATTATTATTGTCATGCGAAAAAGCGCGCAGTGAGAAGAAATAACGTCGTTTCGATTCGGAAATGTTCACGGCTCATAAATTTGTCACCGCGATCGAGTACAACAATAAACCGATATTTAACGCTGACAATAATAACGATAATAACCGGGCCGCAAACGGGGGCAAAATGTGATGTACGCAATAATAATAATAATAATATGTGTGTTTCGAGACTTACCTAAACCGGTGCGAGCACGCGATACCGATTGGCGAGGAGCGTCTCCGTGACGGGCATCCGGTCATTGTGCGCGAATTATACACGGTAACCGTACCGTTTTACCCGGGCGACTTACCGGTGGTGTGCATTGTACGAAGACGGGAGACGCGGCGGCGGCGGCGGCGGCGACGTAACCATAGCGGTCACAGCCGGGGTTAGGTTATAGGTTATGACGCGTTCGGTCGCGCGTTTTCTATCGGTCTCCGGAAATCATTATTGTTATTGTTATCATTATTATTATTATAAATAACGTTATTTATAGGCGTCTCATTGACAGCGCCCCCCGCGAACCGGGTGTGCGAAACAGGCGCGGATTCAGTGTGGGTAGGGGCTACGTGTTAATTTAATTTCTCGTACACTTTATTGCAATATTTCGCGTTGTCCAATGTTTATGTGATATTCTGTTTCAAGTCGCATAACTGTGGAAGCGCAGTATAATGTCAGGCCTTGGACACTCTGAGATATTATCAATAATTGGCGGCCATTTTGTTGGAGGAAATATTATCATTTATAGTTATTATTATTTTGCAAGAAGTGCTCACTGCGATAAAATTGACGTCTAACTAAATGCAGCAATGAGAATAGTCACGGGTACAGTGAGAAGCACCCCAACTAATTGGCTGCCCGTTCTCTCAAACATTGGCCCTCCGGAAATTCGTAGACAAATAGCTACACAAAATATTATCAATAAAGTTACAAGGAACACTGAACTGCCTATCTGTTATGACATAGAACACCATCCAAATAAAAGGCTAAAATCCAGACGCCCTGTTTGGGATGAAGACATAACCGCTAGTGAATTACAGGTTGAATGGAGAAAGACTTGGCTAGAACACGAGGTACGAAATTCATCACTGGTTGAAGATCCAACGGTAAAAGTACCAGGTTTCAACTTACCACGTGCCTTATGGACCACGCTAAATCGCATCAGAACTAACCAAGGGAAATGCAATTATCTATTACATAAGTGCGGAATGGTGGAATCTCCTCTATGCAGCTGCGGACAAAAGCAAACCATTAAACATATAGTCGAAGAATGTCCGTTAATAAAGTTCTCAGGAGGTATTGAGGAAATCCACACAGCCAGTGAGGAGGGCATCGGATGGATGAAAAAACTGGGCGTGCGACTGTGACCAAGAAATATCAATCAATTAAAATGAAACTATGAGTTACCAAATTATTATTACCAAACTTGATTCTTAATTTTAACTGTTATCTTTTAACTATCTATAACTATACTATATAATTTAATTAGTTCCAAGTCTTTTTAATTTGCATTATGACTATTATTCTAGTTATACTATTGAAATTTATTTATTTATATATTTACCTATTTATTATTTTTGCTTGCCGGAGCCATATGCTAATAATCATTTATAATATTGTCGTGATATTTACCAAGACTAAATAATATTTACGTTGTGGGCATAGACATAATAACACGGAATGGTGACATAATAACATTTTACAAGAGTTTAATAGAAAAAAAATCGGATAAATCACCTATTTTATTACATACCTATTTCTTAACACACGAAAGATTGAAAATGTTGATTAGGTAATGTTTCATTGCATCATATGTATTTTTCGATGCTGAATACGACTGTGTGAATTAATAACCACATGCAACAATAGTTTTCTAACTATTTTATTCTATTTTGAAAATTCAATATTTTCGGTTATTATACTAAATACCAACTATTTCACCCATAAGATTAAGTAAGTTAGCGTGGCATAGTCGTGGCAAAACCGGCCCATCACGCGACAATACTGGGGTTCGATTCTAGCCCGGCACCCCGAATTTTTCGCATTTTTTTTCTTTTATTATTATTGACTTCCTCCGTTCAGAATCGTTTTATTGAAGAAATGATTTATAGTTTCTTTCAAATTCAACACATAGAGTATCTCACCTGACGTGCAAACATCACCCCGATAAACGAATTACACTCTTTTTTTTAAAATTATTTTTCATGTGAGAATACTTGATCTGTGAGTATTGTGGAACAAAATAAAATGAAGATTTGTTTAATAAATAATTTTGAACTTAATATATTTTATGATATTATTTATTTTACCTTTTTCTTTTATTATAAGTCACACATTGTTCACAAAATACATAATCTTCTCATTGTGAGATGCTTTTTAATTTAAGTGAATTGTTAAATCAAAATTCTTAATCATACTTTTAATATTTTAATACAGAAACCATTACAAAATTATTATTTATGTTACTAATAACAGTTTTTATAAGCATATTTTATGAAAATAAATAATTTTAAATATGGTCCAAGGGAGGGGTCCGGACCCGGGATCCACCCCCCTGGTTGCGCCACTGGTAATGTCATAATATAAAGTTACCAATTTTGTCATTACAACTCGAAAATTTTAATTTAGCCACTCCAAATTTCAAGTTTTGTTAATTGATAATTCATTAAATCCAAAAGGGATAAGGAATCAAGTAACCAAGTCGAAATACCGATTTCGCAACTTCAAATTTTCAACTTATCAACTTTATTATTTCGACTTAGCCACTCAAAATTTCGAGTTCTGTTTATTGATAATTCGTGACATCCATATGTGAATAAAAAATAGCCATGTAAAATTTCAAGTTGCAAAGTCAAAATTTTTAATTGCAAAGTTCAAACCTTTTTTTCTTTTTTTTTTTTTTATTGCACTCCTACGGTTCTTATACCTATCTGTATTTATTACTTATCAGTTCATTGCTATATAATAGTACAATTTGTATGGACTATCGATACTTCCGCCCCTCCCGTTAATATATACTGGATCCGCGCCTGGTGCAAAGTGTGTAATTCAAATTGCGCACAGATCGAGGAGCTCGCACCACACACGTCATTTTATACGAAGAGTCGACAAACGTTTCATTCACCGCAGTATCGTAGGCAGGATTTTGCAACAGCAGAGCTTCCTTAATAAAAAAAAGCCGGACATACTTTGCTCATCGGGGTGTTTTTCGCATCTCGGGTGTGAAACTCTTGACGGGTGTATTGAATTTTAAAGAAACGATAAATCATTTCTTCAATAAAACAATTCTGAACGAGGCAAGTCAATGATATAAAAAATAAATGAGAAAAAAAATGTCAGAAAAATGTCCATAATTGTTTTCAACATTTTCAAAATTTTCTTGCGCCAAAATCTTTCTCATATATTATTTTCTACCTATGTTTAAATTTTCATATAGTTCGGATCAAAAAATGATGGTTTCCGAGTCGTTTTTGACAAAATTTGGGTAGTTTTCTCGAAAAAAAAATTGAAGAATTGAGAAATTCAAAAAATAACCTCTTTAAAGTACCATCTAGTGACAAATCCGGCTTCAAAAAGTTGCTGATCGAAACTTTTGGACAAGTATATTCATACGAAATTTGTACACAGAAACAATAAATAAAAAAAAAAAATCATTGTAAAAACACTAGCTTCTTTACTTCGTTCAGAATCTAAAATATATATAAATCGATTTGAAATCGATATTTTAGAAACCTAAATGCAAAATTACCGTTTTGACCCTGTGGTAAAATATTGGTGAAGCTAGTTTCTACCCCCCCATTAATAAGCAACCAACCCACTCACAGTGTACAGGAAACTTCATTTTTAGTGGGACAAAATTTGATTTGTTTGAGTCACTATTCAAACTCAAAATAGAATTTAATTGAAAGATGGTTAGCTATTGATTAGATATATGGGTTTTAGATTCTGAACGAAGTGTTTTTACAATGATGTTTATTTATTTATTTATTTTTTTCTGTGTACAAATTTCGTATGGAAATATTTGTCCAAAATTTTCGATCAGTAACTTTTTGAAACCGGATTCGCCTCTAGATGGTACTTTAAAAGAGATCATTTTTTGAATTTCTCAATTCTTCAATTTTTTTTTTTTTTTTTTTTTTTTGATAAAAACTACCCAAAATTTTTGAAAAACGACTTGGAAACCATAATTTTTTGATCCAAACCATATGCAAATTTAAACATAGACAGAAAATAATATAAGAAAGATCTTGGCACAAGAAAATTTTGAAAATGTGAAAAAAAAATTTTGGACATCTTTCTAACATTTTTTTTCTTATTTATTTTTTATATTATTAACTTCCCTCGTTCAGAATCGTTTCATTGAAGAAATGATTTATCGTTTCTTTAAAATTCAATACACCCGCAAAGAGAATCCCACCCGTCATGCGAAGAATACCCATCGTGTGAAGTGTGTCCGGCTTTTTTTAAACTCGTAGCCCACAGCTAAATTATTGTTCTTGTGTATAATGTATTTTTTAGTTCACATCATGGCCGTATCCAGGGGGGTGGTTTTCCGGGTTCAAACCCCCCCCAAAATGTTTATGTTAAGTTTAAAATTGCTCTAAATTTTTACTTATTACAATCAACCATAACACACAAGTTTTCATATATAATTTTTGTTATAGATT
>JAIPRM010003510.1:0-11467 GCA_025469315.1 Stegophylla sp. TES_Ste_2020
TCCATTCTATTGGTTATTCGGATATTATGGCAGATAAAGGAAAAAAACGTGAGCGGCTATCAGGTTCACAATACTTAAAAAAAAAATTAGCACGTGAAGCCGATTTAAACAAGCAAAAAGGTAGTTTATTAAAATTTATTTCATCAAATCAAACAGAAAACAATCAGAATGAAAATCAAAATTCAAGTGAAGATATAATTAAAAATCGAGATTTAAGTATGCAAGAAATTAAGGATAAGGGAAGTTGTAATGACAGAGAAGATAATGATGACAGTGAAAATAATGAAGATCATGATATTAGTATGGAAGATATAGACAGCAGTAAAAAAAATTATGATTGTGAAGATAATTGTGGAAATAAAAATAATGAAAGTGAGAATATGCAATATGTTAATGCAGTTAATGATAATTTAAACAAAAAACTAACTGATTTTGATTTTACGGATCCTAACAAGTGGCCAGTAATTGATGCAAATGTAAGACTCTACTTAATACAATACGAACCTAAACAAATAAATATGAATAAGTATCCTACGAACGATAGTGGTAGATCATTTTCAACATTTCACTATTTTAGACGTTTGGCTAATGGTGAACGTATAAAACGTACTTGGATTATTTATTCAAAATCAAGTGATTCCGTATTTTGTTTTTGTTGTAAATTATTTAATAATGGTATGGGTTCTCTTGTAACGAATGGTAATAATGATTGGAAAAACATGACAAATATATTAAACAGACATGATATGTCACCCATTCATAAAAAATCATACGAATATTGGAAAGAATTAGAAACTAGATATAAAAGTGGAAAAACTATCGATGACATTAATCAATCAAATATACAAATTGAAACTGAATATTGGAAAAATATATTAAAACGATTAATGGCCTTAATAATTACTCTTAGTAAACAGAATTTAGCTCTAAGAGGAAAGTCAGATAAACTTTATTCACCTGATAACGGCAACTTTTTAAAATGTATAGAATTTTTATCAATGTTTGATCCAGTTATGAAAGAACATATTAGGAAAATATCATCGGAAGAAATTCATTGTCATTATTTAGGAAAAAATATTCAAAACGAAATTATTCAATTACTGGCCAATAAAATAAGATCTCACATTTTAGTTGCGCTTGAAAATGCTAAATATTATTCTATAATTTTAGATTGCACGCCAGATATAAGTCATAAAGAGCAAATGACTATGCTAGTCAGGTTTGTAACAGCTACTGAAGCAATAACATCTAATAAAGAAGATGTATCTATACATGAACACTTTATTGATTTTATAGAATTAAATAGCACTACCGGTTTAAATATGACGGAAGTAATTCTTCAGAAACTTAAAGAATTGGATATTCCGTTAGACAACATGAGAGGCCAAGGTTATGATAATGGTGCTAATATGCGAGGACATAAGAGTGGTGTTCAATCAAGAATCCGAAATCTAAATTCGAGAGCTTTTTACGTCCCATGTAATGCGCATTCTTTAAACTTGGTGTTAAACGATTCGGCCAATTGTTGTTTAGAAGCTGTTTTATTTTTTGGTATAATACAGGAGGTATATGTATTTTTTTCAGCTTCAACTCATCGTTGGGGCATACTTCTAAAACACATCAATAACCTAACTGTTAAACCATTAAGCCAAACACGATGGTCCAGTAGAGTTGATTCTATTAGAGCAATGAGATTTCAAGTTGGTGAAATTTATGATGCGTTAATAGAAATAACAGAAGACACCTCACTTATTGGAGAAACTGGAGTTCGAAGCCGTGCTGAAGCTAAAGGTATAGCTTTGAAATTAAAAAGCTTCAAATTTTTGTGTTCTTTAGTTATTTGGTATGATTTATTATATGAAATCAATGTATCTAGTAAATTGTTACAAACTGTATCGTTGGATATTTCCGAAACAATTAATCAATTGAACAAAATTAAATATTTTTTTCAAGAGTATCGTACTGATGAAAATTTTGAAAACGTTTTAAAAAAAGCAAGAGAATTGGCTAATGAACTGGATGTTGAAGATAGTTTCCCATTAGAACATTATCCCATAGATCATTGACCACAGAATAATAAAATATAATTATTCACAGACTACTGAATAATTATGCGATGTACTTTACTTTTTTATGTTTAGGTACTCATCATTAATTAATTTCCATATTTTAATATCAAAACTATTGAAACTCATATTTTGAAAAATAATCATTGTAGGCACTAGAATCATCTTATAATTCATTATTACTTTTAAATTTAATATACGCTCACCTAGAATATCCTACCCAGAGATTGAAGAATACCCAACCCTCTATTATCAAGAGCAACAAACTTTTCGCCGGAAAAAGGATTATTATTTTTTTGATTCTGAACTTTAGTGAAGAAGCTTATGTTTTTACAATGATGTTTATTTTTTATTTTTTATCTTTTTTTTTCTCTTACTGTAAACACTTTTTCGTATAGAAATACTTGTCGAAAGTTTCGATCAGTATCTCTATAGAACCGGAATCACACCCAGATGGTACTATAAAGAGGACATTTATCCAATTTCTCAATACTTTTTCCAAGCGCGGTGAAAATATGTCTAAAAATTAACGAAAAACGGCAAAATATGCAGTTACCGGCATTTTCGTAAAATTGAAAATTTATTTATACCATAACTTCTACAATAATGGAGCTAGAAACTTGAAACTTTTACCAACTACTAAAAAACGGTGGGAAAAACATTTTCTAACAATATCAAACTGATTTGATCAATTTTGAGTTAAGTACGGAATTTTGAAAATTTCGGAAATATCTCGTTTTTTGTTAGTTTTTATGCAATAAAATTTTTGATTTTTGATATTATGACTTAACATTTTAATATGATCTCACTAACATATGTGTCTAATTGATCTGAAAAAATCTCAAAAATCGTTAGTCAACTTTTTTTTTTATACCCGTTTGAAGTTAGAATTTCGACTGAATTCGTTAATTAACCTTAAAATTACGCACTTTAACGTACATATAAGAAAATTGGCTTAACCGATTGTTTTGAAATTTGGTGGCTAGGTAGAAAATTTCATTGCGAATATTTTGGTGCAATAAAATTTCTTACGGACAAAGAATTAAACATTTTACAAGGGTAAGACTGAAAAAAACTCAAAGAAAGTACGGTATATAGGTATTTGTTATTCGCTTATCTTATCGTACGTATTTTTCGACGCTAAATTTAATACGATTCAAGTCGGTAATTACGGTGTGGTCTTTGGACTGCCGCCCAAATACATTTCTAAGAACCACAATGGCTTATCAGTTGTCATATTACACGGACCGCCATGTTTATGTATACACTATTATATGTATATGTATACATGTATATTGTATATGTATATATTTACACTATTAAATAACAGTATCTAACCTACTATTTTATATTTATATTATTAACTTCCTTCCTTTTTACAATGATGTTTATTTTTTGTGCTATTAATTTGAGTGGCAGAACCTGTGTGGGAAGGGGCGAATAGACAAAAATACATTAAATAAACATCGACTTTATACTTTTCTTTTTACTTTTTTAAAATTCGTAGGAGGCACATCGCCTCCCCTAGTAAATCTACATCTTAGAAATCTGTAGTTGTATAGAGTATACTTTTTAATTTTATTGTTTTATTCACTTAATATCATATTTTGTTTCACGTTAATACATTTTTAGTGTATATTTCAATAATACATTAATTGAATAAATGCATGCATATTTCGTACGTTTTAGTGCATATAATTCCGGGTCTGATATTTTTTTTTTCTCATATTATTAACTTCCTTCATTCAGAATCGTTTTGCTTAAGAAATGATTTATCGTTTCTTTAAAATTGAATACGCCCGTCAAGAGAATACCACCCGTCGTGCGAAGTACACCCATCGTGCGAAGTATGTCCGGCTTTTTTTTAAACTGGATTTGCCTCTAGTTGGTATTTTAAAGAGGTGAATTTTTGAATTTCTCAATTCTTCAATTTTTTTTTTTTGAAAAAACTACCCAAAAATTTGACAAAATAGACTCGGAAACCATCATTTTATGAAAATCTTTATGAAAATTTTAGTATAGATAGACAATAATATAAGAAAGATTTTTTTATCATTTAGTTTTTTTCCTTTTATATATATTAGATAAAAAAAGTAAAGTGAAGTATAGATAAAAAAGCCTGACATACTTTGCACCACGGATATTCTTCGCTCTTCGGGTCAGATACTCTTGGTGAGTGTGTTGAAAATGATGACTATTATTGTTCTTTATATTATTAACTTCTTTCGTTCAAAATCGTCTTATTGAAGAAATGATTTATTGTTTCTTTAAAATTATACACACCCTTCAAGATTATCTGACCCGAAGAGCGAAGAATATCCGCGGTACGAAGAATATCCGTGGTATGAAGTATGCCCGGCTTTCTTGTCTATACTTTACTTTCCTTTTTTATTCTTATTTGAATAAAACTAAAAATGATATTATATTATAATAATTTCCTGAAATACATTTTTGTTGTTTATTACACGTTGAAGATTATGAGTATACCTGATTTGACATATTCATTTATTGGTCTAAAAATAATTTATTATTTACTGACAATGTTCATAAATAAATGCATATTTTTTGTAGAGATTGGCATATCTTTTCGGTGTTCACCCATCAAATTTGGCAAAACATCAAAATTGTACATTATTTTCAATATAGTTTTGCAAAAACTTTGCCAACTTCTCAACGTATTTAACCCAAAAATAAGGCATTTTTTCTTTCAATAATAGAGGAAATAGATATATTCCTTATATAATAATATGTAGGTAATAATAAAACAGTGTAATTGTTTTAAATGTTTCATTAATTGTGCTCATACTATCAAGCCAACCAGTTTTATTATTTCAGTTCATTATTGTTATTTTACTATTACCATATTCGGATTCATATTTAGTTCCTTTAAATTAGTTCAAGGATTCAATCATATAAATTAAGTCGTTTGGTATTGTATCATTCAATAATATATCAACAAGTTTTTAAACATTTTACTGTATCAAGATGACGATATTAATTACTTTTATTATATATTATTTAAGTATTAAAAACACTAGTATACTTCTTCAAAATTAGGTTTAAGGTTACTTACATAATATTTTGTTTCGACTTATGATGCGGGATAGCATATTTGAAAATCATATTATCATTACACCTAAATTTTTGTGATGGCCTGAAGTGCAATTGTATTATTTTAATGTTCACTTGACATTTATAATGATATTCTTTGATACTTCTATTCGTAAAATAAATTATTCAAGTGTTATCAATTATATAGGGATATTTTGAAATAAATGAGTATTCAAAAAGATTTTTATCCTAGAAATATTTTTCCCACATCACAAAAGTTAAATAACATAATATTCAACCTATTCATACATAATACCATTAATAACCTATTCAGTTATTGCGCTCACTGAAATATAATATAATAATTCCAATTTGTATGTTATCCAGAAGTTCCTCATTGTAGTCTGAATATTATGGGTATTATCTGGATTGCGTTTTGATACACAATGATTCACAAAACAACTTTGTGAGAGTGATACTGGAAGGATATTCAGTAATACTATAGATTATACGTTAGCAGCGCTGAATCTAGAAAATTTGTCGCCCGGGGCAAATAAAATTTGAACACACCCGTAAACCATTTCCCTCAAGTTCACAAATTCTTCGATAAAAGCCTTTCATATTTAAGCACCCCTAATTATGTAGCGCCTGGTACAATAGTATAATATAATATGTATAATATAAATTTTACATTTCAATTGTATCTTGACAATTTTTGATATAAATTAGTTTCAATTTATCATCAATTATCTTATTTTCAATTTATAAAATAACTGACCATAATAATGTCATCTTAATATTATGTATGTTATTCCCCTTTTATTCGGTTAATTCACAACTGTTTATAGATATAAAGTCATAAATGTTAGTTAATAAATCACCTATATCAACTAAAATAAAAATGCGAGGACTTTATTTTTCCAAATCATTCCAAAATAAAAAAAAAACCCATGCAGCTCTGTATGATCTATACCAGTGGTTCCCAATTAGCATTATGCCGAGGACCCCTAGATAAAACTTAAATTGAACTGGGGACCCTTTTTTTTACAGAAGTGCTTTTGGAAAATCCCTGCTTTCTGTACATGTATTGTGTTAAAACAACTTTATGATGAAAATCAAGAAATATATTCTTTTTATGATTTATTTTAATAAACACACTTTTTTGCCCACCTTTTTATAATATTATGAATACACATTTCCCCTTAAAAAAAAAACTAAGAAAATATCAGGTTTCATCTTGACAAACAGCTGCGGACCCCCTAACATCGACCCTCGGACCCCTAGGGGTCTATGGACCACTAATTGGGAACCACTGATCTATACTATTTCTACTGACTGAGTTATTAAGAAGGAGTGTTTAGATAGTTACGTTCTCTTTAATTAGTATTTAACAGTAGTGTATCACAAATAAAAAATATTTGACTATTCATTAAAACGCACGCTTGTTCTTTTTTCCTCTGAGCTACATTCCTACGCAATTATTCGCTAACGTATTTATTTTCTTTCTAGTTTTTTATTATTGCGTACTAAGCGCATTCTTAAGCATTATGTGTATTTCCATTTTGATTTTCCCTCTAAACATGATTGATGTATGTTAAACAATCACTATACAATAAAAAATTAACTGAAAAAGTCAAATAATATTGTCAGTATCAACAAATTATAATATATGTTTACTGCGGTTAACACCAAGGTTCGAGACTTTAGAATTTGCATATCTATCATAGATATAGTAAAACATTAAAACATATCAGAGTGGTATAAAAATACGTTTTATAGTACAGAGAATAAATGTCAAAAATGTTATTTTCCATATTTTTGTATATTTTAAAGGTTTCTGTTTATTTCAAATTTGTTTGCTATACTGCATAATCAACAATTTTTTAAAAAATGTTCAACAAATTTTTCAAAATATTTGTGTAGTTATCTGTGTAAGTTTCAAAAATCTATCCAAATTTATAAATACTCTGTAAAAATAATTTAAAACTATCGAAAATACCTATTATGGTTTTCCAGGTTATTTTATTCAGTTTATTAAATTATTTAATTTAATTTATTCATTAATAACAAAAACTCCAAGTAATAACAATATTTTTTTACTAAATATATATATATTTTTAAGTGCTTCTTTGTTAGCTTTACTATGCATATTTTTAAGTTAATTGGAGCATATATAAGCTCATAGTTCAATGTTTTTTAATGCTTAAGTCTCGAACCTTGGTTATCACTTATCAATACGTAATTTCAAATCTCATCTTTCATAAAATATCGTCAAACTAGGGTTACATTCAATTGGCCGTGTGGTCAATTGGTCGTATGGTTAATTGGTCGGGCTTGTATAAATTATACGTGATATTTTTATATGATAAAAAGTATATGCAATTGCCGATCATCAAGCCGAAATGTCCTTACATTGCACAGCAAGCTGAGAGATATTTTTGATTTGTGGAGCAAAGCAGGGCGTACGCTACACCTACGCTTATATATTTTTATTTTGAAGACATATATATATATATATATCATATATAATTATTAAACTATTTTACGTTTTTTACGCGACTAATTTTACTACGATCAATTTACCACACGACCAACAGTTCACTTTGAGTAAATTTCTCATCAGTTCACATTGGATTTTTTATCAGTTGCCATACCATAATTTCGTTTTAGACTTGCTCACTTTTTAATTGAACAAAGTGAAGAAGCTAGTGTTTTTACAATGATGTTAATTTTTTTATATGTATATATTTTTATTTTTTTCTGTGAACACTTTCGTATAGAAATACTCGTATAAAAGTTTCGACCAGCAACTTTTTCAAATCGGATTTGCCTTTAGTCGGTACTATAGAGGGGTCATTTTTTGAATTTCTCAATTTAAAATTTTTTTTTCTGAAAAAACTAATCAAAATTTGACAAAAAAGACCCGGAAATCATCATTTTTTAATGTTATGAAAATTTAAACACATAGATAGACAATAATAAGAGAAACATTTTGGCGCAAAAAAATTTTTAAAATTTAAAAAAAATATTTTAGACATTTTTCGAACACTTTTTGCTCATTCATTTTTTTGTCCTTTTGTTTATTTATTAGATCAAAAAAAATAATGTAAATTATATACAAGAAAACGGGGCATACTTCGCACCACGAATATTCTTTGCTCTTCGGGTCAGATACTCTTGGTGGATAATATAATGCTGACTTATTTGCTCTTTATATTGTTTACTCCCTTCGTTCACAATTATTATTGCGTTACTGGAGTTTATCGTTTCTTTAATATTCTACATTTGCACCAAGCGTCCAAGCCGGGTCTATCTGATTGGAGGAGTGAAGAATTTTAACACAATTATTGATAAAAAAAAAATCCAATTTGATTTGATAAGAAATTTACTCGAAAGTGAGCAGCAGCAGCTGTCTCTAGACTAGTTGTTGTTGTTGTTGACAAAATAAAAAAATCGTGGTTATTATTAGACGTCGAGACAATAATATTATTGTGTGTGTGTGTGTGTGTGCTGATAACGTGGGGGGGAAACCCACAGTCATAATATTATCAATCGTCATCATCATCATAATAATAATATAATTATGTTTATTATTGTTTCCAGGTGTCTGGTACAGACGAGGAGATCACTTCGAAGCCCTGAAATTTCTAAAAATTAAACCGCATGGAAACCACGTTCGCACACAACAAACACTCGATTGACCAAGACCACAGTCACCGCGCGGACGGTGAACGTTGTCGTCGTTGTCGTCGCCGCCGCGTGGCCGCCAAGAACGCTCTGAGAAGAAGTAGCCGCCGCATGAGGAGGAGGACCGGAGTGAAAAAGCGCCGGAGCAAACAACGCGAGTTGACGGAATGGCGGAAAACCACCACGTGGACGACGACACGGCGTCCACCGAGCCGGATGTCGAAGTCGCCGCGCTGTTGAACGGCGGGGACAGCCTGCCCCACACGGAACCCGATGTGACGGCGGCGGAGGACGGTAGCAATAACAACAATGACGTCCAGCAGCGTGTGCAGAAACAATCGAAATCGCTGTTGGTGGCGGCCGCCGACAACAACGGTACTACTACCGACGGTGGTATCCGCAAAAGCAGTAGCAATAACGTCAGTAACAGTATACTCCTCAACAATAACGGCGGCGGTGGCAAGAAAACGACCGCTGTCCTTGACAACAAGAGCAATCACGTAAAGTTCAGTAACCACGACCAGACGGCCGGCGGTGACGACGACTACGACCATCACCATCATCATCATCATCATCGATACGACGACGACGACGGCGACGAGGACGAACGCCATCGACTCCGTCATCATCACCGCGGCGGCGTGAACGATTCGTCGTACACGTCTGGCACGACCACGTGCACAGTCACCAGCACCGATTCGGACGAGTCATCCGAGTCCTCTTCGTCGTCGTCGTCGTCGTCGTTGGCCTCGTCGTCGTCCGAACTGTTGAACCGCGCGCCCGACGGCGGCTGGGGATGGGTCGTGGTGTTCGCGTCGTTCATGGTGAACATGATCGCGGACGGCGTCACGTTCTCGTTCGGCGTCATATTCATCGAGTTCGAAAAGTACTTCGACGGGGGCAAGAGCAAGACCGCGCTCATCGGCTCGCTGTTCATGGCCGTGCCCCTGCTGTCCGGGCCCATAGCCAGCTTCCTGACCGACCGGTACGGCTGCCAGAAGGTCACCGTCATCGGTTCGATAATCGCCTCGGCCGGTTTCGTCGTGTCCGCGTTCGCCGACTCGCTGTCCACGTTGTTCATCACGTTCGGCCTAATCTCCGGCTTCGGCCTGTCCCTGTGCTACGTGGCCGCCGTCGTCATTGTCGCGTATTATTTCGACAGGAAACGGTCGCTGGCCACCGGGCTGTCCGTGTGCGGCAGCGGCATCGGCACGTTCGTGTTCGCGCCGCTCAACCACGAGCTGTTGAAGGTGTACGGCTGGCGCGGTTGCACCCTGATACTGGCCGGCCTGTTCTTGAACCTGTGCGTGTTCGGCATGCTGATGCGGGACCTGCCGTGGACCAAAGAGAAGGCCCAAAACGAGTGGAAGAAAAAGAAGGACGCCAGGTTGCAAAAACGCCGATTGAAGTCGACCGTCAGCTACGACCGGCAGTCGCAACACACGCAACTGCCGTCGTCGCCGATGGCGTCCGGCGGCGGCAGCAGCAAGGACGAGACGGAACAACAAAATATTATCGTGTTCCAGGAGGACGCGGGCCGGGGTCTGCCGGCGGACGCCGCCAAAGACGTGAGGCAGTACAACTCTCTGGTGAATTTACCCACCTATTTAACGGAACACGAAACTGTACCGTTGGAAGTGATCGAAGCGCTGGCTCAGAAGAAACAACTGTACTCCGTACTGGTGCAAAACTACCCCAGTCTATTGATATCTTCAAAAAGTTTTAGCGACAGCGGACGAATCAACGAATTGGTAAATATTATTCAAAAATTATTATTATAAAAAGTCCAGTGGCCTTCTCAGAATATTTCAATGGAGGGGGATGAAAAATTTTTTTAGAAAATAAGCAACGGTGGTTGGTTTCACCTCACAACTCTGATATTATATAATATTGAATATTAATATAATAATTATAATATATCATCAAGTCATATTTGTTATAATTTTTATTAAAATTGTAAACATTTTATAATGACAAATCCAAATTAAACTATCAATTTTTCTGAATTCTTATCAGTTGAATCAAGTACATCTTCAAGATCAATAGACACGATAAATTTCCAGAATTTTCAAATGTTACACTTAACTCAAAATTGATTAAAACTATTTTTGAAATGTCGAAGGAAAATTTTTGTGACCATTTTTATGCTTCTTAAGGTTTTCTAGCTTCATTATTTTTGAAGTTACGTTAAAAAGCAATTTTCAATTTTACGAAAATTTCGGATTTTTGCATGATTTTTATCATTTATTTTTTTAAATTTCGATCGTTTTCAATGTATAAGACTCTACTCGGTAACAATCAAAGATCATTTCACTTTGAAAACTTGTACAAATATCTGATTATTTTATGTAACTTTCAAGGTAAATACATGATTAAAAAAAAGAAGTTTTAAAAATATACATATAATATTATATTTATAATTTTTTTTTTTTTAACAAAACAATCGCAGAATAAATGAGGACCACAAGTTGTTCATGATACAATAAAGTATAATATATATATAATTCAGATGTAATATTACTCAGGCGCGGATTTGGAGGGGGGCTATGGGTGCTCGAGCACCCCCTGTCACATCAACCTCACTACACAAAATTATGTAAAATTATTAATTGACTGAAAAATATGATATTTTTTTTAACGCAATCGCTTGCCACACTTGCGTG
>JAIPRM010003510.1:11567-25872 GCA_025469315.1 Stegophylla sp. TES_Ste_2020
ATATAAATATATAATTATTGTAAGTAGAGATTTATATTAAGGTGTAATTAGTAGTTAGCTGCTATTAGTATTTAGATAGTTCTATTGATCGAGCACCCCCTATTTATGATTTCTGGATCCGCGCCTGAATTATTACTCAATTTTTTTTTAATAATAGAAGCTAAAATAATAAAATAATATAATAAATATTTATAATAAAATAATAATTTTTGTATGCAAACGTTTTTTTTTGCATATTTTAGTATTTTTAGTGCATATTTAAGCGCTTATATGAATACTTTTTAGAGCATATTTAAACGCTTATAACAACCTTTTATAGAGCTATAAGTTATGAGCCTTGGTTATTATATTTAATATTATGAGTTAGTAGGTTAACTAATATCTAATTTTTGTAAAATAATGAAAATAAAAATTCATTAGTTGTATAAATATTATACGTATACTTATATAGTTATTTTGTATAATTTATTTGTATGGTCAACAAAATAATATATATATATATCAAAATTATGTTTTAAGGGGGATATGAATTTTGAAAAATTACAATGGGGGGATAGAATAAAAAAAGATTGGGAACCATTGTGTTATTCAATAATTTTATGTGGCCATTACTTTTTTCAGGGTTCGACGAACAATGATGTTGTAGTAGCGTGCAAGAGTAATCTGTCTCCGACACAAAGTTTGCACGTAAATCAAATTCTTGGTATTCAAAAGTTAATAGACCATCATAGGAACAATACGGACACCGCTAGTAGTGCTAAATGTGAAAAAGTCGACGTAATACAAACCAATAATGGCACTAATGTAATTTTAAAAAACAACAACTACGACTGGTGGATTAAAAAAGATAATCCACAAGTTAAACGCCTTCAAACCGCATATCTTCAAGATATCAAAATCCATAGGTGAGTTTCATATTAATAGTAATAAAATGTAGTGTATTCATTAATTAGTTATGGTCAAACTAATTTCATTCGTATTTATTGCTGCAGACATTCATTGACATATAGAGGAGCAATGCTGAATATCAATAGATACAGATTGAGAGCATCTTCATGTCCTAACATCTACCGTAACTCGATGACGACAATTGCGAAAGAAAAACATGCAGTATGATAAACAATAAAATACAAATAAAATTTAATAAAATTAATTGTTGAACAAATGTTTTTTAGTGGTCGTCCGGACTTTGGGAACTATGGTACTTATTGCTAGATATGTTGGACTTTTCACATTTCAAAAATATTCCTTTTTTATTGTTTGCGATATCAAATTTTCTCCTATATACTTGGTATGATGTTCCGTATGTTTACATTGCTGACTTAGCTACAATGCAAGGACACTCTAAAGAAGATGCATCGTATCTAATAAGTTTAATAGGAATATTAAATATGTTTGGAGAGGTAAATTAAATTATTTTTATTATTTAATAAATTCACGCTTATGATTTTTTTTTTTTTTTTAGATATGGTTAGGTTGGGCTGGTGATAAAGATTGGGTTAACGCCAATATGGTATATGCCACATCAATGGTGCTCTGTGGTGTTGTCATTGCATTAGTTCCAATGTTTGGTAGTTATTTAAGTTTAAGTATTTTGTCAGGTTTATTCGGTCTATTCATTTCTGCAAATTATTCATTCACCTCTATCATATTGGTTGAACTCATCTCCCTAGAACGATTTACTAATGCTTACGGTGTTCTGTTATTGGTACAAGGAATAGCAAATTTGATTGGACCTCCTTTAGCTGGTAAGTTCTGTACAAAAACACTAGTATTTTTATTTAATATTGTAAAGTAAAATTAGATAACAATAATTGTTATTATGTTATTTTTTTTTTTATTTTAGGTGGTTTGTTCGATTTCACAAATAGTTATGATTTATCATTTTATCTTGCCGGTTTTTTCATTGCTATATCAGGGTTATTATTATTTGTACATCCTATGATAAAGAAAATGACACGTTATCGGAGAAAACAAAAGCTGTTGAATAATCACAAGAATAAAATTATCAGCATGGCTTCAAATTGCAAAAAGTAATTATACATATTTTTGTGATGGGGACATTTTCACTTATTAAAGGCAAATGTCTGATACCTAAGACACTTTTAGGCTTCGCACTCTGGGTATTTTTCACTCCTTGAGTGGTTTATTCTTAGTGAGTGTGTTTTTAATAACAGAATAATCCATGTTCATTTCATTATTTATGTTAATGATATATTTTGTATTATATATATATATTTATATATATATATATTATATAATATTAAGGAAAAATTACTGGAAGGTTAAGGAATGTTTTTTAATTTTTATAAAGTAAATGCATGGTTATTTTTAATAATTTCTGAAAATCAGTAATCCTATAACTATTAGTTTTGGAGTTATGACTAAATAACTAAAATTTATTTCTTTATAATAATTATTTCGGTGTTTATACTAAATTTGTCTGTACTTTTTCAGATTTTTTTCAATTAAAACTTACACCAAAATATTTACAATGTAATTCTCCAACTCAGTAATCGGTGGCTATACGTCCTGTTTTATACAAGTTTGTCCTTTAATTCATCTTTCGGTCCTGTTCTGACAAACTTCCTACAGTATGCCTTTAGTCCTCTTTAAAATAATGCCCATTATTTCTCGAGTTTTTTTAAAATCCTTAATTTTTATTATAATCATATTGTAAAAATACGTTTAAATCTATTTGTTATATATTATTAATAAATGAACAATTTTGCATATTTTAATAAATTTCAATTTTCCAATCATCAAGCCTTTGAAATAAATACCTTCAGGCCAGAAAAAATATTAAGATGCAACACAGCCATCATTTCTTGTCTTTATTTGCATATTATACGGCATTCATTATTTTATTATTTTATTTCCCGAATTTCAACATTATACTTGGTTTTACGTGAAAAATAAAGTTTCTGTGCACATTTATTTTAAATTGTGTAATTCATAATAGTAGAGTATTCTTGTGATGATTTTTATTCAGTATTACTGTACTGACTTAAAAAAAAAAAAAAAAAATATGGTCACCCTAACTTAGTATATGTTTCAACAAAATTGGCTGAATGATTATTAATTTGCATATGCATTGAAGTATTTAATTTTATGTAAAAATTTGTAAATATACAAGTTTCATCAAAATTCTAACTTCAAACAGTTAAAATATTAACTGGATGCAATTTCCAACCTAAAAAATTGCTGTATTAAACTTGTGATATTTCTACCAATAAAAGTTTTCCATAACAGAAAGAAAAGAAATAAAATTGTCTTGTAATACTTTCATTTTTGTTGTATAGAATTATTAAAGTTTTTATTGAATGTCACTGAAATTAGGACAACATGCCAACTATAGTACACAATTAGAATTAAAAAAACATCCGTGTTACACCTATAATAACGCAAACAATTTTAAAATCCTTTGTTACAATATTTTGGCACTAGACCAATAAAGGTTTCCCCACCCTTCGTGTAGGTACTTCATTATTTATGATTATGAACTTATTTACATGCATTATAAATTTAACCTTTCCTTAAAAAATTTGATATTTTTTATTTATTCTAATTATATAATATACTATCATTGCATTCAGTTAATGATTCTAGGAATGGCAAAGAGAATAAACATATTAATTTTTTTAAATAAATACAAATCCTAAGTTAAATGATTTTCAAAATTTTAAGGTCTTAAAGCGACATTAGTTTTAAAAGGACTAGAAAGAATTTTAGATTCTGAACGAATTGAAGAAGCTAGTGTTTTTACTATAATGTTTAATTTTTTTTCTGTAAACACTTGTGTAAATTTACTTGTTCAAAAGTTTTGAGCAGTACCTTAACACTTTTTTCTCATTTAATTTTTTTTTATCTTTGTTTATTAGATAAAAAAAAGTAAAGTAAAGTATAGATAAGAAAACTGGACATACTTTGCACCACGGATATTTTTGCTCAGATACTCTTGATGGATGTGTTGAAAGTGACAACTATTATATTTTTCTTTATATTATTAACCATTTTCGTTTATTGAAGAAATGATTTATTGTTTCTTTAAAATTCTATTAACCCACCAAGAGTATCTGACCCGAAGAATATTCGTGTTGCGAAGTATGTTCGGATTTCTTGTCTATACTTGACTTTACTTTTTAAAATTCACAGTTTTAAAATATGACTTGTCCAGTTCATCGTGTTGCGATTGTTTTTATGTAAAAAATGCTCTAGTCCAAAATGTTTATATTACAAAATAAAATGAACTATTGCCCAACATAAATTATAAATTGAGCAATAAAACATTCTTTTTTTTTATTATTATTTAAGTACTTTGAACCATTGAATTAATTTTAATTGAATCAGTCAACACGGGCCAAGGTGAACTAGGGTTGACCAACTAAATTAAATTTATTTTCTATAAAGTTGCTGAATAAAATTTTTGAACAAGTTATACTATCATAAAAGTGGTTTCATTTATAAAAATTATAAAATAATTTTCCCATACAGACTCTTAACTCATAAAGATTGTCTTGAAAATTTGTAAGTATGAATTTATATATAATAGATAAGAAAATACTTTTAAGATTAAAAATCAAAATGTGGGCTGCATCAGCTTTTTCAAAGACACCTTATTTGTCACATGCGCCCCACGTTTTTGTTTTAAATCTTAAAAGTATTTTCATTTCTATTTCAAATTCAGAATTACAAATTTTTAAGACAATCTATGACAATTTATGAGGTTAGAAATCTGTATGGGGTGAAAGGTTATTATTTTAGAATTTTTCGTCCGTTTATAAACGGACATAATATATATATGTACATTAAAAATTATTTTCCATTTTTTAATTTTTGAGTGTGTCTAAATGGGCATCCGATCCATGATTTCTATCAAACTTTGATTAACGTGTACAAATTATGTTTTTACTTTAATATATTTTTAAAAATAATGTGCTTATGATTGTTACTAATTGATATATTTTTTTTATTCTGTCATGATTAGATGTGCAGTTGTTGAAGATGACGTCATATTCACATCAAAGAAGCGTTTGAGTTTGGCATCTAGCGTCTAATCTGACTATATACTGATACAAGTTAAAATCAGTGTGGTTAGGTTATTACTATGTTTATTTTTGAATCGAACTTTGATACCTCATTTTTAAACATATTATAACTTAATTTTATTTGTGAGTGCCGTACATTTTTTTTATTATTTATTTCATAATCCTCTTAATTTTTTTCCTTACCAATTGTTTTATTTATAAAATGACGGTTATTAACTGTTTAATAATAAAAATTATTTAAATAATTTCCATTGCTTTTCATTCTGAAATGTTAATTTTAACAAAGAAAACTAGTGCATAGTCATCTTAATGTATTATTATCTATGTGTATTTTATAAATTGCCATCTATACCACATTTGCAGAGAGAATAAGAGTGCATAGTTATTATAAAATGATGTGATATCTGTTAATTGTATGCGTGGTACAGTCCTATTTTCTATGCTTCAATCGTATAATTTGAATTCTGTTTGGTGCTTCATAGTTAAAGGACCCTAAGGATTTTATTTAGTAAATATTAATTATGTAAACCGTAAAGCACAAGAACTTATAGTTGTACGATTGTTAATTTTTGTTAAATGTACAAATATCATTTAATAACATTAATATTTTACTGTTATTTTATTTACATTGACTTTTTTTTAGTGATATGGTTTTATACTTGTGTCGAACAAAATTTTTGGCCAATACTCAAAATGCTTTCTATATAGATTTTATGCAATTTTATTATGCATGACAATAACAAATAATAAACTTGCACAGTTATTCAAGTTATTTAATTATTCGTATTTCAATGTTTACTTATGTCCTTAAATATTATACAGTAAGTTTTAATTGATGAAATTAATGCCATAGAATAACTTGTGATCATTATTATTATTTATTTTGATATATTCAGTAAGTTTTGTTATTGAAACTAATGCCCTAGAATAACTTGTGATCATTATTTTATTTATTTTGATATATTTTTTTATACATATACACATGCCATATGACATATCTACATACATGTGCATGTATGTGTATGTACAGCTAAAATATTAAAACCACATTAATTTATTTGATTTCACATATATAATTATTACACGATTTTAAAGTATTCAACAATTTTTTTTATTGATATAATAACTACAGTAATATATTATTATGTTTACTACAAAATTATTTTTTGAAGACTGCTATTTAGATTTATGTTTGTGATTTTAATGACATTTAGCATTTTCTTTTAGAAGCAATGTAAAGTAAATTTAGAACTTATTTTAATTAGTTCCATTGAAAAATATAATGTATACTCAAAACTGTGACTGATAGTTTTTTTTTATATATATATACATATATATATATATATATATATATATATATATATATATATATTTATAATATGTATACTTATTATTTGTTTACACATTGTTAATATTTTTATTTGTGTTAAAATTCTTTTAATTATTATGTTTCTATATGAATTACAATTATTATTTACATTTTTTTTTATTATTATTATTATTATTATTATTACATTGTTTTTTTCTTACTGTCAATGCCTAGATCTTAGTTTTCCAATGTCGAGATTTCAGGTTGTCATATGAATTTTAGATATTCCTTAAGACCCGAGAATAGTTAATAGTTAAATATCAACTATTATACGCAGGGTTGGGCATGTTACTCAATTAATCATAATTAAAATTACATTTTTAAGTTACATATTTATGAATTTATTTGTAATGTTTAATAATTATTAAATATTTTTGTTCTTTGTGTAATTTTAAAATATAATAGCCATTTTGAAATTGTATCTAAATTAAACACCTAGTAAGTAAAAATAACATCAAGTATTTATTTTGTATATGACGTAGTATATTTGAATACAAAATTTTAAAATCTGAATGGAGTAAAGAAGTTTATGAATTTACAATGATGTTTCTTTATTTATTTTAGATTCTGAGCAAAGTGGAAAAAAATTAATTTTGTCAATTTTTGAGTAGTCTAAGTATGTGCTTAGAAAAAGTATTGAGAATTACCTCCCAAAAGTACCAACTAGACAACATTTCCGATCTATCTGAGTTACTGATCAAAACTTTTGGATCAGTATTTCTACTCGAACTCGTAATTACATACAGAAAAAAAACATACTCAGATTTGTAAAACCAATATTGCTCAGAATCTAAAAATAATAATAATAAAAACAAAAACAAAGAGATTTTGATATATTGAAAATCTTTTGCCCGAATATTCTCCATATTATTGTCTATCAATATTAAAACATTTTATAAAGTTTAAATTAGAAAAAAAGTTCTAAAGGCGTTTTTTTTCGAATTTTAGGTAGAACTTCAAACATTGAAAAAATTGTGTTTTCTTTCCCCTGTAGATTAAAATTTAGATCATTATATGAGACATAACATTTACCATAAAATTGTGACAGAGCCGTACAAAAGTTGCTCGCGAGCCGTGGTTTGCCGACCACTGACATAAGATAAAATTTTTTTTTTGTAAAAACCACATAAAACTTAATTCTTATTTCTGAAAATTTTTTTCCTCCAAATGTGTTTCTCACATTTTTTTTTACCCGTATACAAATTCTTTTAAAAGTTGCCAAAATGACTTGAGAGACGGTCACTGAAGACTGCAAGAAAATGCAAATTGATGGCGGCGCTTGGTCACGGCTCTCGATGTCCAACGAGCTTTTTATCCGGCAACATCCTTCTCCAAGTGTCCCTTTTGCTTATCGTTCCTGTCTGTTTTTGTTTATCGTGTCCACCTACAAAATTTCTTTTATAATTATATTTCATTATGAAATAATATAATCAATGTTAATGACACTTTACAAGAATTCATTAATTTTTTTTAATTAAAAATTTCAAGTAAAAAAAAATCGAACTGCCTTTTTTACGAGTTAACATTTTTATAATATTGATTATAAATAATTTAGTGTTGCATATTCAACAATATGAATTTTTAAAACATGTTTCAAGTTTGTCTCTGAAATAATAGAAGTTATTATTGTATAGTTGAAAAGATTTATTTTTTTCAATACTTATTGAATAAAATTCCCATAAATATGGTTTAAGGGGGGTGTGCAGACACCCAAAACACCTCCCTTGGTTGCGCCACTGAACGCATGTCCATCTTTGTAATGTAATTTCACCCCATAGAGCTCATATTGTCCTTACAGACGCATGTCCTTGTCCGGTTTGCGCATTTAAGGGCTTGAAGGAAACGGCCTTCATTCCATCGCATCCCCTTTATTGTTGTTGTGCCCCTATAATATAATATGTATATTAATTATTATATAGTATTAAGTAATTGTTGTAAATAAAATTTAATTTAAAATAATTTGATTTGACTACTTAGGTAGTTGTAATACATTTATTTAATAATTTACGGGCAAAGCCATTGGCTCAACTAGACGATGAAATGTTGAGGGGTCTAATGTATTTATTTGATTAATATAGCCCTCCTCCTCAAAGAAAGGCATTAACCTTATACAATTCTCAAAAAAAAACCTGGAAGGGCTATAAGTAGTTTTGAGTGGACTAAGCTCCCCCCCCCAAGCCTTACCTGCAATTCGTCTACGGGCAGAGTACATGTTATCATAAGTACCTTAATATATAGATCACACAATTATTGAAACAAATCAAATTAAAAAGTGACATTTTGAGAAATAAAAATAACAATTCATGTAGTGGCTAATATAATTTTTTTAAGTTGGTACTTAACTGAAGTCATTTTTTGAAAATTTCAATGTTCAATTTTTTTTATTTGGAAAATTACCCAAAATTTGACAAAAAAGACTAGGGGAAACAATCATTTTTTAATCCATACTTTAAGAAAATTTTAATTATAAATAGACAACAATAAAAGAAACATTTGTGCAAGAAAATTTTGAAAATGTGAAAAAAAAAATTTTGGACATTTTTCCAACACTCAAGCCGGACATACTTCGCACCACGGATATATTTTTCGCTCTTCGGGTCAAATACTCTTGGTGGGTATGTTGAAAACGATGACTATTATTATTATTTTTTATAATATTATTAACTTTCTTCGTTCAGAATCGTTTTATTGAAGAAATGATTTATCGTTTCCTTCAAAATTTAACGCACCCATCTAGTCCGAGGAGTGAAGATTGCGCATAATTATTTTAATTATAATGCCATCAAAGTAATTATAATTGTGATATGCCATCATTATTGTACATTGAAGTATAATAATATTATGTAGATGTGGTAAAATCCTCGAGCTTCATTAATCATCAGCAAAACAAATTCGAATAATAATAAAGGTATCTAATATAATTATATTGTGCTATAATATTTTAATTTTATATGTATATACACAGGTACCTAATTCAAATAAAATGGTAATTTATGAATAAATATAGAAAAAAATTGTTTGACAGAAAAAAAAAGTTTTAATTAGGTAATTTAATGTTAATTAATAAATATAAGAATAAAATAAATAATAATTGGTAGATACCTCATTAATAATATGTTATATATAAGTAATATCTAGTACTGTTTGATAAAACATATTGCCTGGAATAATTTATCTGTTTATCGATTAGCCTTATTTCGGAGTTCGGCATATGAAAGTCCAGTTTGTGAAACGACTAATGTACCTAGTAGTTGCACGAAATTAATTTCACGAAAATTTATCCATTTCATTGATAATGTTTTCAGTGGCGTAGCCAGGATTTTTTTTAAGGGAGGGGTTTATAAGTTTTTTTAGTGGACTACTCCAGTGGTATAGCTATGGTGGGGGTGGGTTAAAGTGTATACAATAATGCTATATACCAGGGCATTGGACCCGGGTCATTTATTTGGGTGAAAATTCAGGTGTTTTGGATTATTAAATATTTCTGGTTACGATTAAATATAGATTTATTGAGGTTAATTATGATTTATGATTAAATCTTAATACATAATTTTTTTACAGAAGTAACGTATACATTAAACCTCAATTAATTTCATTAACTAATTGAAGAACACAAAAGCTAAACATATTTATGTTGTGGTTATTTTGCAAATATGTTTTCAATCTTTTTATTGTCAAAAATGATCGTTCATAAGTAGGAATTGTCACTGAAAATTTTGCTAAATTCTATAGAAATTTAAAAATATGTTAAAAAAAGTTATTTTATTACTCTGTTGAAGCGCGTTAAAAGAATTTTTTTAGAAAAGCTTAAGTTTTTGCTAATTTTTTTTTGCATATACAAATACAAAGTTCTTATAAAGTTTCAACTACGACATAAAATAACTCGAGAAAAATAATTATTGAATCATGTCGATCTATCTATCTAGTCAAACATAAAAGTTTTAATCGTTCATATGGTTTGTTATTTAAATTATATATTTAAGATCTACTTTGCTGGTGTTCAACTATTCCAATTACCTTTAGGTAGGTATAATACTATAATAGTAATAAAAAAAAATCAAAGGGAGGGGGGTTTGAACACCCAAAACGCCCCCCTTGGCTACGCCACTGAATGTTTTATTCATTTCGCACGATGATTTGTTCAGTTTATGCACATAATATCATCGGGTTCTATAATAATATAGATAAGGTCTGCGGACTGGACATATTCAATTTCATATGATATGGATGTGACATAATGTTACATCAATATCTCAGCTAAGTACATATTATTATACATTGATACCTACTAATATTTATAATAATATCATAAAAAATAACAATTGAAAATCTGTACCATGTACAAAACATAATATCTTGTATCAACGTACTAAACATGTGGCGGCGTCGGCGCCTCTGCAATCGTATCGGGTGCACTGCGTGATTAACTATAAATAGAATATGCTTATCGATTGTATATTTGCATAAATGCATTTCGGAAAGCGGCTATTCGAACAAATCATTCATCTGCGATCGAACTATATTTTTACCGATCGACGTCCAAGAAGAAACGGTCCAGAAAATAAGAGTAAGTACTTATTATTTTGATTATATATTTTATACTTATTATTTGTATTCAGTACTTCAATATTGAATGTATTCGAGACACATTTTGTGTTACATGTTATTTTCTCAAACAAAAATTATTGTGTTATGTATTTTGATTTTAAAATACATTTTCAATTTTTTAAGTATTTTAAAAATAAAACCGCTCAGAATTTAAAAAAAAGAAATGGTAAAAATTGGAAATTATTCCGTGTTTTGTGTTTTTGTATATTGTTTAAACAAAGATGTATTTTTGTCCAAGTCATAAACAATATATTAATATCTCGAATAATAAAATAATAAAAATGAAAAATATAAAAGATGAACATTCTTCTCTCTTCGAGTGGACTAATCTAAGTAATTGATGCCTGATGGGTGTACTGAAGTTAATGAAACGATAAATTATTATTATTTAATCAAACGACCGGAACTGTCGATTACACAGAAGAGAAATAATTAAATTTAACGATACATTTATATTGAGCGTGTTTAAGAATTAAATGACAAGTGCGTCTCGCCAGCAGTTAAATAGGGATGTTAATTTAATGTAGAAAAAAAACCTTGAAAGGTGCTATTTATATCACAAAAAGTTTAATTAAAATTGTAATTAAATTAGCTGAAACTTTTACTGCTTAATCCCCATTTTATGTATTTTTCGACGCTAAATATTATATTTATAAAAAAATTTATAAATACTATATATGTATATAATGTCTATCATAGTAATTGGATTAATTAAATATTTGATTATGGGCAGAAAAACACAAGAGAAATGTTTTTGTGAAAAAAAATTTTCCAATGGATTAAAAATACATTTATTTATTTAAGGTTTTGACTAAAAAAATCGTTATTTTAATTAAAAACCACCAGTTACATGTAAATTTAAAAATTGAATATCAATTCTTAAAAAATTTCAAAGACTTCAGATATGAACAAGGTTGTATTATATTTTGAGGTCATCATAATATCAAGAATAGAAAATTTTACTTGCAAAAAAAATTATGTACTTCTAAAATTCTGTATTTATCACGAAAATGCAGTGAAATTTGCTTGAAAATTGTTTTCAGTCTATACTTCACTGTTTTTGATAACGTGTGAAACAAGATGCTAGTGCTATTATATTAGTCTATTTAAATTTGATAATAATAAATGTTCAGAGTGTTTAGTGCAGTGTTTCCCAACCAGAGGGGCGCGTTCCCTTTGGGAGGCGTGTACACACATTACTGGGGAAGCGCAAGCAAGTAAAAATTTTAATTATAATGTATAGAAAAAATTAAAGTAAAGTTGATAAAAATTGTTATCCATAGGCGAAGGGGGGGGGCGCAAGACTTTCGAAAATCTATAATAGGGGGCGTAGAATACAAAAGGTTGGGAACCACTGGTTTCGTGTAACTCTAAATAATTCGACTCGCACGTTGTACAAAATAATATTATAATGTTTTTCCTAGAGCGTTTTTGCTTGAACTATATTGTTCGTAAGACGTACAGAGACAAACAGATTTGCACTAGCGTTCTCTCTCTTAATATGTCTAGTATTTTCTTAAAGTAAAATGACCGAATGTAATGTTTTTTTTTTTTTTTTTACACTAAAAACTATAATGCTCTAGCAAACAAAATATTATAAGTTTTCCGAGAAGTGGTTTGTTGATAAATCAAAGGGTGGAA
Organism: Stegophylla sp. TES_Ste_2020; assembly: GCA_025469315.1. Taxonomy (NCBI): domain Eukaryota; kingdom Metazoa; phylum Arthropoda; class Insecta; order Hemiptera; family Aphididae; genus Stegophylla; species Stegophylla sp. TES_Ste_2020. The sequence continues at coordinate 24,234 of JAIPRM010003510.1, forward strand.
CAATTCGATCGATTATCATAACATTGTGGGTAGTCATCCAATGCGCCATAATCGATACCAAACAATGTGCACAATATGTCATGAATTTTATTATAGCTTTATTTTATTGTTTTACACGAGTGTTTGACGATATTTAATCGCGTTCGCTGACAGTACGAAACGGTGGTCATTATTATAATTCACGAATGACTTTGCTTTCGCGATTTATTTGTTTAAACAGATATTCGGCCATTTTATGAACGCTAATTGAATACGTCTATTATTATTAATTAATGTTTGCGTATGTTTTTTTATAGCTCGAGTGCGGTGATATTTATTAAATCGTGTTGTAATTCGAACAAAAGCAAACGCTCATACTGTAAAATAAGTCACTGTCCGTCATGAGTTCTCCGACATTCAATAATGTAAGAGTACTTACTATCAAAAAATAGTATTATTTTAAATTATTTTATTCATCGTTTTTCGTCGAACCTAAAGGGTCCTATCACTGGAGGATGGCACCTTCATTCAAAATCAGGATAATTTTGTTTGTTTTATGTTGTTTTGCGAATTTGCTTATTGTGCAAAAGATTGCACAGATTGTACTTAGTTATATTTTCTTAGTAAAAAAATAATATTATTCATCGTTTTTCGTTCAACTCGATGGATGTGTAAAATTTTAAAGAAATGATAAATAATTTCTTCAATTAAACGTTTGTATTCGGATCTTTAGTTTATACAAAACAATTTACATAAAAATTATAAAGTGTATTATTATTACAAAAAAAAATGTATTTTCACCTTACAAGTTTTTCGTCCCACTATTAATTGAATAACAAATATTTTTATGAGAAAAAAAATGTGTGTTTATATATATACATGCATAAATAATGTTAATCATAGACAATTGTAAACTTTTTTACACACCAAATATCACTGATTATCACAAATAACCTACTATATGAAAATTTAAAATAAAATCAATTGAATTTGTATGAGGCATAAATATGGTAAACATGATTTAAATTTTAAAGTAGTACAATCAACACTTTTTTATTTATATTTTCATAATAAAGTCATTGAAAAATTTCTTTCAGTACCTCTGTAGAGTCAATAGAATGAAAATATTATTTACTTGATACATTTTTAATTCCAATATGTAACAAAAGGGTGGGGGGTTGGGGTCCAGAGTAATATTCGTACGTATTTACCACATAAATCACATTTTGGTGCTTTAATTATAATAATAATTATTAATTGGTAGCCAAGGAAATAAAGTAGCTGCTAATGATTCACAGTGAATGATGATTTAAACTTGAAAAGTATTTATTGTATACAAGTGTCATATCTGCACAACATGTAATATATTCAACTGTAAATGTTTGACTAACACAAATATGTACAGGGGCGGATATAGACACCATAAACGGGAGGGGCAATTTAAAAAAAAAAAAAAGTGATATAAAATAAATTTTGGGTGTTGGTTGTAATTCTCATTCAGAGCCAAACTATTTCAACTACTGTAAAAAAAAAAATAAATAAGAATTAATTTTCGTCTGTTAAGATACAAAACCAAGTATAAAGAAAAAAAAAAATGATTATACATTTTTATTATTTCTTACAGTCAGAACACCTATTTTTTGAACGGGGGGGGGCAATT
>JAIPRM010003511.1:0-16819 GCA_025469315.1 Stegophylla sp. TES_Ste_2020
TCCTCTGGGGCTACCTTAAGGATAAGGTTTTCAGACATCGCCCCCATACCATAAAAGACCTTAAACAAAGAATTACACAAGAAATCGAAGCCATACCCATCGAAACGTGCCGAAAATCATACGTAAATTTCAGAGAACGTCTAAAACAGTGTATTGACGCTGACGGCCGTCATCTCAAAGATATTATTTACAAAACATAATTTTAAAAATGGGATTTCTTATTGATTTTAATAATACAATCTGTTTTCATCTAAGTTTAACTGTTCGTTATTTGTAGCTTTTCAAAAATCGTCAGTCGGCTGCGCCGCACCCTGTAGTATTGTGATTGTTGTGTAGATGATAGTAAAAATTGTTCTTAACATTGTTATAGAAATGTTTATTGTTAAGAAGTCCAATAATCCATCCAACATACAATGGTAAACATAATGAAAATTTTTTTGAGTATTACTTATGGTAAGTATAATTTATTAGCTAACCAACAATTTTTCTATTTATATTTTTTATTCACTTGTAGTTTTTAATGCTAAGAATGATGGTGCTAAAATAAATAAGTGGAAATCAATAGTTTATATGTCAGGACACTTTGTGGTTAATGTCTTTTCAGTTTTTTTTTTTTTTAAGTAAATAATTTTGCATTTGTCTCACATTGAATTGTTATAGTATAATCACTAATGGAATGGGGTGGGACATTATAATATACAGGTATAGGTTTTTATTTATTTTGCTTTTGATTTTCATGTAGTTTTAATGTTATTTTGAATTCACAAATTTTTCACTATACTGTTACACACACTGAGCTGAACACTCAGTGAACTAATGCAAAATTGATTTTTATTTTATTTGTTACCTATCTGAGGTGGTTAAACATAATTTCAGGAATGTTTTTGGTTCCCAAAGTAAAGAAGAGGCATCAATGAACATAACGATTCAACCACACACGCAGTGAAAAAACCTACTCGCCAACTAAATCACCGCTTTCAAAATATTGATTTCTTTAGGTTAAAAAATAAATAAGGTTGGAATAGCTGAAGTGGATCTGCTCCCAACTTTTAACTATGTATAGTACCTATAATATATTTTGTCTTAGAACTCTAAATAGATAGGAAACATGAAAATTAAAATAAATATGGAATAATTTAAATATAATTACTTAAATATTATTATAGCATCATAAACATCAATATAACAACCTGCATTAATGTTTTACAAATAAAAATGTAATGTTTAATTAAAAAAAATTTACTATAAATGTAAATACCTACAGTAGGTATTTAATTTTAATTAAAGCAAAAAATAGTTTTTATGAAAAGATACGTACCTGTCTGAGCTTTCAGAGCTATCATACCTATCAACACATCTTTTCTTAGATTTTTTGTAGGAGGGAAATGATCTGTCTGAAGAACAAAACTCCATGTTCACAATCTCATGACAAATATCGAGCGTCTGAAGTTGATCAACTGAAATGAATGCATAACAATACCTATTAGATTAGATTATATACTATATTATTATATACTTAACATTATATACATATATACATATAATACAATACAAATACAACACACATTAACAAAGATATAAGGTTTTTGCTGGATATAATAATTTAAATCAGAACAGATATCATAACAAGGTACCTACCTAAATAATTCATAATATAATATGATAGCTTTTACTTCAAAGAATTCAAACACAATTTTTCTTCTGGTAATCATATTTTTATACATACATTTTTTTAAATCTACATATTTCAAAATTGGAATACTGTATTTAATAAACAAACAATTCAGTGAGAAATTGTGATATGAAAAGTGCTAAGTACTTAATAGAACCAAATATCAAAGTAAAAACCATTAAAATTTAAAATATTTTAAATACATGAAACAACACTTTTTAGCTGGAAGTCCTTGAATTATTTTTTGTTAATTAATATTTTCAGTAAGTCATAGTTCTCAAGATAAAAAAAAAAATCCATGTATATCGTAGAACAGGGTAAAGAAGACTTACTTTTTTGATATTTTTAACAATTCCAAAGAATCTATTAAATCAAAATGAATGAAACTTTAAATATACAATGTAGACAATAATATACACAATGATTAATAAAAATATTATTTTAATTTTTCTGTTTTTTATTTAAAAATGATCCACTTGTCCACTAACATCAGTATTAGGTGAAGTGGACTGGATATTTAATTTTTATTAAAAACCATTTTAAGTGATTGAAGAGGTGTTTTTAAATAACCCATATTTTTACCCTGTTTATTAAATTACATCAAAAAAATAAATGTAAAATTTTGGTGATCCCGCTCCTAAAGCATTAACTTCATGCAATTTTAAAAAAATCTGGAGGGTTTAACTATTAAATGGTTTTGGAAGGGCTTAACAAACCCCCCTAATAGCACCTATGATACTATATGAAACTGGGTGATTCACTTTGCACGACAATTTTAAACTTTGAGATTTTTTATACTTATGTATCAACATAATAACTAATTTATTAATAGGTACCTATTATTATGTTAATAAGTTTAAGTTAACAAGAACCTACTAAAGTGCGGCCAGCGAAACTAGAAGTGTGATCGTCGCAAACCAAGTGGCCGCTTTCGTGAAAACCAGGGGTTCTAAATAATCTGGTTATATGAGTAGAGGCAGCACGATGTTTTTTCGAAATGAATAATGAGTACCCTTTGTAAATGTAGGTACAATATGATGATGATGACGACGACGAAGAGTAGATTTTATTATAATTATTATTAAAATTTCAAATATAGTAAATATTTTAAATGTTATATTTAATTGTATTATTTTAAGTTGGATAAATAAATTAATTAATAATGAACGTGTAATACAGAAATATAAAATGTTATGTCTTTATGGTAAAGGCCCGTCTCATAGCCTCGTGTACGAAAATACAATACGCGTGCCCCGTACAAGTTGCTGTACAACGGGTCTATTATAACGCGTGTAATCGTATTTGAAATTATTTTACGCGGGAAAGCATTTTTCGAAACCCTAACGAAAAACGACCACTAAGTGCGTGACGGTCACAATAATTCTAGTTTTGCTAACCGCACTATAAATATATTTTGAAGTATGAATATTTTTTAAAGCTTTACTTTTTTTGAGATAGGTAGGTCTATGACACTTTTAAACTAAAAAAAATATTATGTCTTTATTTTGAGCAAAACAAAATGACAAATATTGATAAAAATCTGTGTATATAATTATTGTCATTTGTATAAAAAATTATTTATTATGATACTGATATGAAGTTAGAATCTGTTAAATTCACGACAGATATTATAATAAAACCATTTTATAATTATACTACCTAATAAATATCACAAAAAATGCTAACGGACAACTTCACCTTAGAAGGTTCACTTCATTTCAAAAAGTGGATCAATATTTAATCAAGGTTTTTTTTGTATCTAATTCTTATTAGTATTGCTGTACAAAGTGTATACCAGAATAAAATGACATGAAAACAGTTTTTCAATAATGATTTATCAAAAGTACATAAATTAAATAGGTATATACGTTTTACCAAATACCCATTTTTAGGAATGTGTATGTTCCATTAAGGATGCACCTATGTAATGTAGGTAGGTAATAACAAAAATACCTAGCCAATGTTATAAAAATCAAATACTTTATTACCTTTATTTACCTTACTGTTTACTACTAATAGATAATTTTGTTTAAGACGTAGGTAACATGTGCATTATTGTTATCTTCATCCAACTCATAAACAATAAAGCAAAATTTAGCTACATAGAACATCATGTGTACCATTCAGATTAATTTAAAAGCTTTAACTATTATAAAAATAAAAAAGAATATTTTCAAAGGAATGTCACATAATAATTTTTATAAAATATCATCTGACAGATGTTACAAGGTATGCAATTCTTTATGTTTTAAATAGCCATAACTTCTCTGCCAAGCAATATTTTACAACAGTGATACGACATTCCATCGAAAATGCTTTTCTCTTTACTTTTGATAATAAGTGTTTAAGCTCTAAAATCAATCTAAAGGGCAAAATTGATGTTCTTCATAATTTAATTTTACTATATTGTTCATCAGTTGCAAGAGACACAAATAAAAGTGCGACATCCTCTTGACGAAATATTTAAATTTGGTTAGAGATTTAAAAAGATGTTAAATAAAAGTTTGGCTTATAGGTCTAGGAACAAATGTTATAATGAAAAAATATAAATAAAACTTTAATTTAAACCTATTTCCTAAAAAAACATATCCTGTGGTCAAATTTTTGATTTTTAATTTTCCACCTTGCCAGCTTTCCTTTGGACATCATAGAAAGAAAAAAAAATTTACATAAATACTCTACCAATATTCTTGATTACAAAATATTTAAGTTTTATAATATAACTATAATACATAGAAGTTAAATATTGTAACTAGTCAGGAATGGATTTATATGTTAAAACATATATTTATTAGAACAAGCTATTTGAAATCTAATTAGAGATGTAGCCAACATTGATCATTGTCATTAAAATAATACCAATTTTATAATTAAATTACATACCTATATTCTATATTTGACGGTTTTTACTTTTTTTGCATATTTTAATGCAGGGTTCTCAGCGGGGGCGATAAGATAATCAAATTTTCGATTCTTTTAGGAAAAACTACCAAAAATTTGACAAAAAAAGACTAGGAAACCATGATTTTTTACAAAAAAAAAACCATGTTTTTCTACAAAAATTTAAGCATAGATAGGCAATAAATACAAGAAATATTTTGGCGTAAGAAAATTTTGAAAAAAAAAAAAAATGATACTTTTTTGTTATTCATTTTTTCCCTTTTTCTTTATATTTTATTAGATACAAAAAAAAGTAAAATACATTAAAGTAAAGTAAAATAAAGTAAAGCAAAGATAATTTAAGTATAGACAAAATAGCCAGATATACTTCGCATCATAGGTATTCTTCGAAGGATTCGAACACTCTTGGAGAGTGCATTGAAAATGAAAACTATTATTGTTCTTCATATTAATAACTTTCTTCGTTCAAAATCATATAATTGAAGAAATTATTTATTGTTCCTTTAAAATTCTATACACCCATCAAAAGTACCTGACCCGAGGAGCAAAGAACACCCGTGAAGCGAAGTATGAACAGCTTCCTTGTCCATATTTTAATATCTTAATAATACCTATGATTTTTTATCTTGCAAAAATTATGCATAAATGCTAGTAGACCATAATTTTGTTAACAATCTGAACAGAAATATCTCAATGTTAAATAATAGGTAATTCCTCAAATTGATGTTTTTGATGATAACAAAATATGTGTGTGTGTGTCTGTATGTGTATATGAATATAATATATATAAGGTGTATACTATTCTTATCTACTAGATAACTGTGGGTATATAATATTGAAATTCATAGCTATTTTCCAACATGGTTTTTCCCAAAAATTCAAATTGTTAACCATTTGAATGGAACAGGAAGCAAGTGAGGAGAGCCTAAAAATAGTTATCAAAACAAAATATGAAATATGGAAAATACTAGGAAAGTATAAATAATAAAATTCATATGTAGAGGTAATAACCAGAGCCTAATTTATATATTTTGAAGTCAGTGACTTTTATCTTTAAGGAACTCCCATCACCAATCCCCATTTTAACTCGTAAAATTATTAACCTTCTACAACATACCAAATATTAATTATTACCATAATTTCATAGAAATTGCTCGGAACTTTTTGATTAAATAACTGATTGAACATTTTTTATAGGTAATATATTTTAGTATGGTCATTTTTCGTTTTTTACAGTAGGTATAAGTTATACTTAGGTATAAACCAGTAAAATTAGCATTTTGGTACAGAAAAATGGCAGTGTTACTATTTGCAAAGGAAATCAGTTATTGAATCCCTATAATTAATAATATCTAGCACAAAGAAAATTTAAATAAGTTTATTTTTATTCTAATAACTTTATTCGGCATAATTCTAGTTTAGCTTCCAAGTGATTTTTTGAAATTTTTTTTTTGCAAAATGTGTGTTTTTGTATGCTTTTTGTAATGGCACTTTAAAAAAAGTCAAAATAATCGATTTTTCAAAAAATCGTGTTTTTGAATTAATAATTCCAAAAAATTGTATTTTTGGAATTTTTTTTTTTTGTATTGTTAGTATTTGTATGCTTAATGTTTTGGTAAAATCAAAATTGATCTATCGTACTTACTTTTTATGTTAAACTTAAAAATGCTCAATTTTTCCAAAAATCGAGTTTTTAAGTTAAAAATATCAATACCTAAACTGATAAGAAAATTCGAAAAATCGAATTGTAGTGATACTAACAAAAAAAACCGCTTTAATTTGAGGGGGGCGATTATCAAGCTGAAATGTCCCCACGTTGCACAACAAGCCGAGGGATATTTTTGATTTGCGGAGCGAAGCGGAGGCGTCGACGGCGTAGCGAGTTGACCAAACACCCGGTAAACTGACCTGCGCCATGATAACATATAACTTTAACTACCTCATCAGGATTGCCTTACTTACTTCAGTAAAAAAAAGTAAGCAAAAAAAAATTTCAAAAAATCGCTTAGGAGCTAAAGTAGAATTGTTCCCTTCATTCTTATTTCCTACATAGATTTGTACCGAATGCATGCATTTCATACTAAACAAAATACTTTTTCTAATCAAATATATTGTTTTGAAGTGTTTATGGATACATATTATAGTGTAATGTATCAGATTAACATTAGGTAATTCACTCTCAATATGTATTTTTTAATTACCTTAATTGATACAAAAGTCTTTAGTTCTAAAATGATACTGGTCTATAAAATATAGTAAATAATTTTTTTTTGGTTCATTATATTATAATAAACCAAAAAAAAAACCACACAAAATGGTGGCCAGGTAACTAGTCACATATAGGTACTTTTTTAAATCGGGTCCCGACCACTAATAATGCAGGACAACAGGAAAAAAAGGTGATAGGAAAATCATCTACTGGGCGCGTAACACCTAAATAGAGTATGGAGTACCCGAATAAAATGAACCCCGGAAAATGACGAGAAAAGCGTTAACATCAACACGAGGATTGATGCAATTATTGTTGTAACGAATTATTAGGTATTCAACGGTCATACTGTGATATACGGATTCGGTACCTAATGCAACGAAACGGGCGGAGCGAGGTTATCCCGACACGATGCGGAAACGACCAAGGCGCGCGTGTACTACGCAGCGCGTTACCGATCCAGTCTCATTGTCAATGGCTTGCTATTAAGGTATTAATTTATTATTATTTATCATGTGGCGGAACAAGGCCCCGGCCGTAGCACGTACATGCTTTGGCGGAACTACATGTAACGCGTGTTACACTACTCACGGTTGTCGCCTAATCGGAAACGCACTTCTCCAGACATCTTTCCGTCCGACGAGCACACCACGATGACGAAGACGACGGCGACCACAATGACAACAACGAGACGTCTCGTGCGCGCGGACTACGGTTGGCATGTAGCGCCGCACCACAAACTGTTACTATTACTACTACAACAGTGCCTACTACCACAGACTGGCGACTATAACACACACACACACACACGCACGCACGCACGCACACGAGCCGTAGGCATACGCAGTATGCACGGTCACTCACACTCAGACGCACACACGCGCGGCACACGCTTCAACTCGCCGCCGGTACGCATTTCTCGTGTTTACGCGCACTGCGGCGGCGGTGCATGCGATGCAAGTACACACTCGCGCAATAAACAACACACAACAAAGGTGCAATGGTCGCGCGCGGGGTGGGCACGAGAGTCGTCCACGGTCGTCGTCGTCCGCAGTTCCTGTGTGTTCCGTTGGCGCGCTGCGTTGAGGTCGACGACGGCAACACGTCGTCGTTAGGCTGTGTGTGTGTGTGTGTGTGTGTGTGTTTGTAGGGGGGAGCAGCGTTGCAAGGGTGAAGGGCAACAATGAGCTAGGCCGAAACCAAGACTAGCGCGCGCGCGAGAGATCAACAAACTCTCCGAGGTTGGATTATTATTATTTCATCCTATTCCTAGCAGAGATGTGTTTGGTATTATGATGGTCGTTGCAGCAATTTTAAGTAGTCGTCGGTGGGGCGGCGGCAGATGACGGAACCTCTAACCGTGCAGTAACCATTACGCAACACCCGTTACCAGGTCTGCGATAACCGTTCCTTCTTTCTCGCTCACACAGGCGCACCCTCTTTGTCGGGGCTGCCACCACCGACGATCCCTCTTTCTCACTCGTGCACCGTCGCACACGACACGCGTGCGCTCGCTCGCTCCCGCTGTCTGTTCCCCCGCTCGTCGATCACTCTAGCGCGCGCCAGATCGCTCGTCGCCATCGGCGTGCGTTTCGCTACGACCGGTGAGGAGTCACAGCTGCTGCCGGTCGACCTCGACTCGCCGCCGCTCGCTTGGTTTCGAATCCGGTTAACGGCAGAGGAGAGTCTCCACCGCCGCCCGGGACCCCACTCGACACGGTGGTGTGTGGAGGTTATCGGACGCGCCCGATTAGTGTTTTCACGTGTACAATGGTTATGCGTGCGTGCGTGTGGTGGTGCACAATTTTATTTTATTACTACTCCGACTACGTAAATATAATAATATTATATGCGCACAGCACGCGGCCATTATAACTGCGACGGTGGCTGCGCGGACGTACAACTGGAATAGAAATATATATATACATATAATATATGAATGAGTGTACACGTATTAGGGGAACACAATGCGTGGATTTTAGACGTATGATGTGTATAATATTATGATGCCTAGCAGTGGGGCAGGAAAAATAAAAATAATGGTAGGCCGTGTGAGGTTGTGTGACGACGATAGCTTCGTAGAGATGTGAAAAATAAATAAAACTCGTTGCTGCAAAGGTTTCTTTCCTGACCACCGTAGGTACACTGACAGAGTTGGATAATTAATAATAATTGTAAAACAGGTTTAAATTGTCTCGTGTATAATAATTAAAAATTTGATAAAATTTTGTATCTATTTCGTGTCGTTTACCTACAGAACAACATAAACGTCATAAATTGAATATTATACTCGAGGCCTCGTGTACGTGTAATCAATACGTGTAACATATAATTCTGGTTGAGAATTTTATAATTTATTCGAAAGATTCTTAAGAGTTATAATTTTTCGAAATTCTTAACCGTTTTCCCGAAAACAAAGAAAATTGACCGAAAATGTATGTAAAATATACCGTAAACTATAGGTTTCATTAGTCGATTTTACTAATTTAGTTGCAACTTAAAAACTAAAATACCTAACTATAAATATTAAATGTTTAATCACTATCATCAATTGTGTAATATAGACTATGAAACTTTTTACAAAATTTTAACTTTTAACTTTTTAGCTTAAATATGGAATTTTATAAATAACTCACTTTTGGAAAATTTTTTAAATATTCTTAATAATAAACTGATAATTTTTAGTAGAAGATACTGTGATTAGGTACATTGATATTAAACTAATGAATAAGGCAATGTGGGTGATATATAAATAAAAAATCTCAAAATCATTATCACATGATAATTACTGCTTTGTATTATTAAAAATAAACTCCATTTTAAATTGTTTTATTAGAGAAATGATTTATAAATTCTTTAAAATCTAACACATCACCCGAAAGTATCCCACCCGAGGAGCAAAAAATACCGCTGAGAAAAAGCATGACCGGTTTATATTTTATACAAATTTAAAAACATTAAATAAAAATTGTTTGTACCCAGTTTTATATCCCACTTAACCCATACTAAGAACAGATGGAAAATTTTGTAAGCATAAGTAATTCATTTTAGAAAATTATATTGTGGAGTTTTGACAGAAAAAAATCATTATTTTACGTAAAAATGACCGGTTTTACACAATTTCTATCGACTATCTTTAAACGAATATACCTATATAAAAAAAAAATGACTAACGATTTTTCACATTTTTTCAGTATTGATAGTAAATTGGTACGTTGAGTATGTTTAATTCAATTTTCAAGTCTTAATATCCCATAATAATGCCCAAAGTTAAAAAAAAAAAAAAATCTTACAAAAAACGATGAATTTCCAATAATGAGTTCAATATGTAATTAATAATTTGGTCCAAATTAATAAAATGTTTTTGAAATTTCTATAACGTAAACGCGTCATTATTTTTAGTAGTCAGTGAAAGTTTCACGTCCCTACAAGTTTTGGAGTTTAACTAACTGTATCAAATTGATTTCATATTAATATTTATTTTGGCATTTCCAGTAAATTTATTCATATTTTTTTCGATTTTTTTTTCAGTCAAGACCTTATAAAAATTTGAATTATTTTCAATCTATCTTTCAATCTATTCTTTAATTATTTTCTCATAACAAATACAATTTTAATAAAAATTTTAAAATTAAAATAAATAGGTACTATATTATACTTACTATATAAGCCTACAAAAAGAAATAGGTAGTTGTTGAATTATCCTAATATCTATAAACCTATTAATAATGTAAATAATGTATTAATTTTGTAAATTTTGAGCGCAATGAGAGGTTATCATCAAACTTCCTGAACTAGCGAAAAAACGTACTTTGTAATAAGTTTTAAAAATTATCGTAATAAGTTCATCACGATGTGTATCAAACTAATTTGTTCAAATAATATATTTGACTAATATTGACAAACTGCATTTTTCAAAAATTGAAAACTTGTTCAACTAATTGGTTTTAACTTTAATTACTAAAAATGTTATACATTTTTTTTTTCTTATAAAAATCATTTAAATATACTCTGAATATATTTTCTTTCGCAATGCATATAGTCTGTAGTCAGTACATCAATACTAGTTTTTTTTAACTATACAGATAAGGTTAACTATACAGAGCTACAGAGAACATTAAAACAGTGTAATAACAAAGTAATAACACAGGTCACAGAATAGTCTGTGGTAATAGCATAATAGAATAATAATTGATAACATTTTTTATCAAAATATAAATTGATAATTCGCCATTCAAGGGACTATAATAGACAAGCCATAATATTATTATGTCCAAATTACATTGTCCATGCCGGGGACCATCGCCTCACATTAGATACTCATACATAGGTATGTCCTATCCATACTTTAATTACCTATGGACTTACTAGTAATGGCGGATTGTAATTTCATGCATTATCACTAGTTAGCAATCTAGTTTATTATAATAAGTATCTCATGATCATACGCATGTAGTCATGATGTATCTATTATGTAGACTGTGGTTTTGGCAAGCTGATTTTCGGTAACCCGTTTATTGTTATCAGTAACATATTATGGGAACTATGAAGTTTTGATGGGAACGGTTACTGATGGAGTAAACGGGCTACAAAAAATCTACTCGCCAAAACACGCACAATGTTTTTATCACAGCAGTAGATAGTATGGTTACACTCCGAAGTCCGAAATAGTCGCTGCTCGAATGTTCTCCACCCAATACCAACGATCATAGAGCGCTCCTAGTGGATTTATATAATAACCACAACTGATCTGATTAAAATTAACATAGGTGTAATGACGATAGATGTTAATACAGAATCGTTAGTAAAATAAAGTGATTTCAAGAGAACATTCGGGGGTCACAGGCCATTTGTAAAAATGTGTATACACCGTTATGCAACGGACTATACTATCTACAATCGTGGTTATGACTCACACAACTACACGGGTCACACAAACTGTTTTGGCCTAATACTATCGATAGTGCCGCGTTCGATAGCGGCCGTAAATACCATCGAAAATCGCGATATTTTATAGTTATAACTTTTATCATGATTCATGATTACCATTATGATAATATTTAGCAAAACAAATGATTATTGTTTGGATTTTTTTTCTTTAGAAGACATTGTTCAATTCCGCTAGATTCATAGGTACTTATATCTTGTAATCGTATTTCTACTGCCTTAAATTATAGACGATCATTTCCCGCACGGTATGATACATGGACGGAAAAGTGTTTACGTAACTTGCACCGCTAGTACATTTGTCTATATCGACGACGTCAAGATTGCAACATAATCCAACGTCGAGCGTCGTCGTTGCAAGTACGTATATTTGCCTTTTAGGCGTGTGTTTTTCATTTCATAAACAAAAATTCTGTCTGTTTAACCGAGTCAGGTCGGTGACATACTCCACACTCTAAATGCGTTGAAATCATCGAATTGTTGATGTATTTTCAGGTTATTTTTCTCTACAAATATTTATTTAGTTTTTCTCCATATATATGTAATCCAGGATGATTATGAAATGTTATGACTTAATATTGATTCAAGATTAGTAGAGCTTGTTTGTAATTTGTATTTATATCGGCACCTTACTAATTTTATTCTTATCAGTTTTATCGATTTCATTTTAACTATTAAAATTTATTATTGTGTTAATTTAAGTATTTACATTTATATGTAGGTAGGTATACTTAAAAGTTAATACTACAATGTATTGTATAACTTGCACTAATATAAATGTAACACTATTTGGAGGGAAAATAGTTGGTAATTATTAAAACATTATACATTTAACAAATCAACATTAAATGATTATCGCGATTCAAATATTTTTACTTTTGGTTATTTTTAATAATATTCTTCAGTAGAATCTCAATCAAATTTCAAGGGAAATACAATTTTCTTTGATTTTTAAAGGAATCTTTTTTATTTTTTTTAGTTTAAAACAGTTTTTAAAATGTTTTATATTTATTTGGTCATTTGGTGTATGTAATATGTACAACATAGGTTAATAATATTATTTTGTCGACTATTTCTTTCATCACTTTTATCATCAGAATAACGTATACCATCACATCATGGTTATGAATTTCCGAAATGAGTAATTCAGTTTTTTCCATGTCCAATTTTAGTATTGGAAATTTTAGACATGATAGGTAGTACAAAATATTAACATATATTTATTATAGTGAAATAAAATAATTATTAGTTAACAATGTGCTTAAGAATGTACATTTACTGGAAGGTTTGTCATTCTTTTATGAAAACGCATTCGACTGAATACAAACTATTTTGATTTTCAAACATCGCATGTGGGTGCGGGGACAGTGCGTACAGCACGCCACAGCAAATAGGAAAGTACCATATATTTTTATACAATTGTAATTTTGCGAATTTGCATACGATGAATGCGCTGCGTTCCGCAACGCGTGCATGCACCAGTTAGGACATACCGTTACTAAAAATTAAAATGTCCGCATTGTGGTTTTCATTAATTTTGGTTTAGAATTGATTTATTATATTTCTAAAACATTTAATTGATGTTAATTATAATTATTATTTTTAATAATATAAGTTTAAGGAGTATCAAAGAATTGTGTATAATTCAAATACTTACTTTTTGTTTCATAGTAAATTATTATCACACTGTATGTTTCATAATTTATGTTGAATTATAAAACACTAATGTTTACTTTTATTATTTTGTAAAATCTAGTTATTTACGACAAAAATGGAATTAGATATTGATGAAATCTCTGATAATTCAACAATGAAAATATATTCTAGTGAAGTAGCTTCTCAAGGTATGTATATGAAAATTTTTGTTAAAAAAAAGTATTAAGTTTCATACAAACGTTTGTTTAGATAAAATGATTATAAGAATAAAGAAGCAAGAACAAGATATAGATGTTGAAAATAGAAATTCAATGGATCATGAAGAAATTGTGTAAGTGCTAATGCATATCATAATATAAACAACTTGGTATGATTGTAACTTTTTGACAGTCAGATCTTTTGGTATGCACGTGATGTCATTAGTCCGTGAAATTTAAATAATTATGCTGTTCACACCGATAGCATAACAATACCACATGCCCATACCAAATGAGAATTTGAAATCAATAATATGATAAGTGCCAAAAAGTTGATTTTGGATTATTTGTTATTTAGCATAATATTAACTTACAATAAATTATAAAATATATAACTATATCATATTATTTAATAATTCACAGTCCAGTGCTGATACCATACAGCAGACGCTCTTAGAAGATCTTTTAAGACCTCGACCTTGTATATTTTTGTCATTTGTTATCATTAAACAAGGCACTTTGTATGGTTTAAGTGTAATGTTAAATATTATTATTTTATATTACAAAAAATTGATTTTAGATTCTGAATGAAGTGAAAAAGTTAATAGCTTTTACATTAATGTTTATTTTATTTTTTTCTATGAACACTTTTGTACAAAAATACTTGGAGTAAATGCATATTACCACCCTTTAAAATGCATTTAAAAACTTTTCTAAAAGTCTTGATCAGAAACTTTTTGAAACTGAATTTGCCTCTAGATCCCTCTCTAGATGATAGTACCTACTTAAAAGAGGTCATTTTTCAAATTTCTCGATATATATATATATTTTTTTTTTTTGGGGGGGGGGACTAACCAAAATTTGACAAAAAAAAAACATGGAAATCATTATTTTTTGATTCAAACTTTAAGAAAATTTAAACGTAGATGTACAATAATATTAGAAGTGTTTTGATACAAGAAAAATTTGAAAATATAAATAAAAATTTGGTATATTATTTTTCAACACTTTTTTTTCATTAAATTTTTTTCTTTATTTATTAGATAAAAAAAAAAAAATGTAAAGTATAGACAAGAAAGCCGGACATACTTTGCACTGTGAGTATTCTTCATTCTTTGGGTCAAACACCCTTAGTGAGTGTGTAGAAAATTATGACTATTATTGTTCTTCATATTATAACTTCTTTTGTTCAGAATTGTATTATCGATGAAATGATTTATCGTTTTTTTTTAAATTCTACACTTGCACCAAGAGTATATAACTCGAAGAACGAAGAATACCCATGGTGCAAACTGTCCTGCTTTCTTGGCTATATTTTATTTATCTTTTTATTGATATGTTTATTATTATTAGTATTACAGTACTTTGTTTTAATTTTACATAAACCCCTTTAAAAAAATAAATAAAACTTAAATTAATTTAATTAATACAATTGAAGTATGTTTTTTTAACTTTGCCCTAAGACGTGGTTTGTGTATGGCGCTAGTTATGGAATCAACAAAATTCTTACTGTGATAATATTATACCGTTTCATGAATTTATCCATAATTTTACAATGTAAAAATTAGACCCTCTATTGATCACTGCTTATAGTTGACTCACATTATACTTCTCTTATGATAATAGGCTGTTATATTTAAGAGATTTTTTTTATTTTATCTTTATTATTGGTTTATTTTATTTTTATTACATATAGGTACCAATAATAAATAATCAAATTATGGTATACCTATAAATACATTTTTAAAAACATGTTTTAGTCAAATACCTCTCCCATGTAGCCGATAAATATCCAAATATGCTTAGTAGATCATTCGTGATAGGTAGATCGTACTTTACATGTCCCTTTTCTTTTTTTTTTTTAATTAACTAATGTGAATGCAGATTACAGAACAGAATAGATAATACAAAACATCGGAATTATTAGTGTATTACACAATTTGTATTTTTTATTCCTGACTTGTAGCGTTATTAGGTTTTATTTTATCATTAAAGATACTTAACAATATGTAAGAAAGAAAGATGACAGGTAATAAAGGATTCAATTAACATGCTAAAAATAATCGATATAAAATATTCAGTGTTTGTGGAATTGATGAATTTTTAGCGTTCTAGGGTTAACCAATCATAATTATATTTTTAAATAAGGCAGAAAATCATTATTTAGTGTTAAGTTTTCCTTATAATTAATAAAAATGATTGATTGGTGTAAAATACACTGTGAGTATTAATTGAGTTGTTCTGAAATAAATTTTAGCCTCTTAAAATTTCCTGAACCACAGCTTTGTAAAACCCTAGATTTGCTGCTGCATTCATATTATATTTTGAACTAAATAAAAGATTAAAATATTTTTATTGACATCTTAAATTTTTTGTTAAATTACAGTATCTAAATAATAAATTACAAAGTTTTAAGTATTGGATCTTTTAAACAGCTGTTAATATTTTTATATAATATGCTATTTATAGGAAATATTTTACAAAAAATATAAAATTACAATTTAAGATTTGCTTGGTCTAATTTTATTATTTTGTTTGTATGCAAATGCTGCAGGTATAATGTTTTCTTAACAAACCATTATAAACTATATTAAATATAATTATTCATCAAATTGAATAAATGCTTACCCATAACAGGTCATACACTTGTGAATTTGTTCAAAAAGTTGATGACTCTCAAGCAGAGTTAAATGATTCATGCGATGAAGCTATCGAATCAGTTCGTCAAGATGAAAATTTTAGTAAGTTAATTATAAATTAATAAAATATCAATGTTAATTTTCAAAAAAAAAAAAAAAACATAAATTAATAGTAGGCTATTGATTATTTTCCCATTAATTAATTTTTATTTTTGAATTTGTATATATTTAATACATTGGCTACAATTTAAAACTTATATCATACATAATGTGATAAAGTGTTAAGGTGGGTACACACTTGAACATTTTATCGTAACGTAACATTGTAATGTAACTGTAATGCTCAAATGTGTACGTCGTTACTCTACCATTCGGGCGTGCTCGGTTCGCGACGTCGTCGCTCCACTGGGCTGTCGGTTTTTTGACAAACATCAAAGGAATGTTACATTACATTACGCCCCAAGTATGTATGGTAAACCAGTTGCTCGTCACGAATAGTCGCTGGTAGATGTGATTTTGGTTAAACTAATTTTTATTTTATTGATTGTTAATAGAATAATTAATAAAATTAATTATTATTACAATAATTACTACCTAT
>JAIPRM010003512.1:0-25860 GCA_025469315.1 Stegophylla sp. TES_Ste_2020
ATAAATCCATTTATATATTCTCGCCCAAACGGTACTTTTTGTGGAATAAACACTCGCCCAAATGGTACATAACTATTCGCCCAAACGGTATATTTTTTGGGTCGATTCGCCCAAACGGACTACGGCCGGTAAAATATTCCTTAATTTTCCTTTTACCTACATTTAACGTTGACCGGTAGTGATGATGATTATATTATATAATTACGATTTTTATTGTCAAAAATTTTACCTGTTGCGTTACATCTGCAATAAAAAAATTATGAAACTCGGAAGCGTCATTATTCAAGTTATAACACCAATCAATAAACAAAAAAAAGAAATAGCCTTTAAAATTTGCCACCCCTCAAAATGTGTTCCTGCAAGCATGTGTCTATAATGCCTGTATGTAAATACACTTCAGGTAGTTCGCTAAAAAATCTAAATAGTCTATTAGACTCGAAGTTAACTATTAATAAGTGTGTGTGTGTGTGTGAATCGTTATGATGAATTTTTTGAATAATTATTATAAGAAATGTGTGATTACTGTATTGAATGATTTTTTTCAAAGGTAAACCATATACATATTTCGATTTCAAATAAAAATTTTTAACTTTAGAAACTTTAGTGAGTAATGTTTCTCTACATCCTGTCTCTACACAAATCGTGCTCGAAATTTGACAAAAAAAATTTCGTATGCATCATATTATAGTAACAATAATATGAGAAATATTTTGGTGCAAGAAAATTTAAAAAATGTGAAATTGGAAATTTTTTTTCTCAATTAATAGTGAAATATAAAAGTAGCCAAGTGAAAATAAATTATTTTAAGTAAGAAACTTCATAATTTGCAAGTAAAATTATGGATCGATTATAAAATATGATAAACAATAAACAGCATAGATTTGTGTCCAAGACTTGTTTGATATTAATATGAAATCACTATTAATATGTCTGCGAGGCCTACAACAAAGGTCAACGTACACGTAACGCATGTATAAAATATATACACTACGTTTATTGAGGGTAGTTATATCGTGTACATGATATATATAGAAAAAAAATAAAGCGTTTTATTATTTTATGACCGCAAAATACCGTGTATATATATGGTATTTATGTGGTTTTTTTCCCCTTAACCATAATACCTAATGCGATTATTTTCTTTGCGCGCACTACCTATATAAATTAACGTGATGAATTTTTTCCCCTAATCACACGATTACTAAAAATAAAGCTCAGGGATTAAATTATTAAATTTTTATAATTTTATAATGAAACATTTTAATAATATTTTTAACCGATAACTATTATTGTATAATACAATAATGATTATATTATTAGTCCTCTTGAATTATAAAAACGATAATAAACCGAGATTAAAACAAACATTATAATATTGTATATTATTATCCATTAATTAATTTTTAGTGTACATCGGTTTAGTTAAAAATGTTTGCGTTTCCAAAAACTCAAATTCGATTATTTCGAAAAAACAATGATAACATAAAAAAAAAAAAAAAATTGTGAATATTCTACGTCGAAAATTTATGCACACGGTGTAATTGAAGTTATTTAGAAATCGTTTTTCATCCGTAAGATTAATTCACTAATCCGTGTACAGGTGTCATTATTACTTTATGTCGGGGAACGGTTGAAAGTTTCTTTCGTCGAGTTTATTTGTTTTGGAGTTACGAGAAAATAACTAAAATCGATTTCGTGGAAATCGAGTGCGCGGCAAATGTTACCCGCGTTCTTACTCATTTCGTTGGTAGTTTTTCCTCGTGTCCGGAAAAACTATTTTTAAAATCGTGAAATTTACCTGCTCAAAGCCCCATATACCGAGCTCAACGGAATCTGTGTGAAACTTTTGGACTTAATCCTAAACTTCGTGATTACACTGACAAAACCGATGGAATAAAAAAAAATAATAAAACGTGTGTATGGATGTATATATGTATATTAATATGTTATATTAAGTATTGAGATCAAGTTTATACATACTGTTACCTTAAGAATGTAAAAAAATAATAGAGTCAAACCGATAAAAAATTACTTTAAATTTTAAAAATATTTTTAATTTTTAAGTTTACAATGGAATAATACCAATGATAAATTCGAGTTGTATTAAAAAGAAAAATCATTTTTATATCACCTGTATTCATTTCAGAAATTTCTTAAAATATTTGAAATCACATCTAAGAAGTTTCTCAAAAATTTAGTTTCTGAAATTGTACATCATTATTACTGACTTCCGGTATTGAAATAATGTGAGCTAAGAATCCATATTTTTGACGAACTATTGTGACAAGTATTCGATGTGCAAAAGAACAGTAAGTCGTTTCACTCTGATCGATTGAACAATTTTTATTCGTTCGCTTTTTCCGCGCAAGCAATCTCTGGATAATATATTTTTTCGATCCACTCTGAACATACATCAAGTATAAGTACCCATTCTTTATTTCATTGAAGCTTGAAAGTGCCAGTTAACTTTGATAGCTTAAGAACGTTGTATCATTTTCGTTTATTGTGTGTAGACAATGAATTCGTTGAACTCTTGAGCATATTTTTTTGTATTAAAGAGATAACGGTGGGCGAGGTTATGTCAGTATAAAAACATGTGCGGTGAAAAGTCTACATTGAAAACCCTATTTGGGTCAAAACATGTTTTTACGGATTTTTTATAATTATAATTCTGAAAGAAAAAATATTATTTTTCATACTCGCTTTATATTACTTTTTGTAAAATTCCCAAAAGTAGCTTCGCGACACTTATTAAAAACAAGCATATTTCATTATTAAAATCTGTTGAACTACATTCCATGACATTATTTTTTTTAATTAATAACGTCCAAAAAACTTTCATAGATTTAGAATTATTTTTCCACGCAGTTAATTTATTTAGGTACTTACGTATATTTTTAGGTATTCATTTTTTAACTCGATGAGTTATGTTTTCAGAGTAGGTAATGAAAACTTCAGTTGGCTATAAATTATAAAAATAACCAACTAATTTTAGAAAATGTATGACATCAAATTTTTGGATTTGAAATGACTTGTGTGGTATGATGATAAATAGTAATTGTTTTACACATTTGATGAATGTTTTCGCTTACGGACAGCTACTGCAGTACTGATTTGGAGTTTTGCCTGTTCTGTATTAAAAATAACAGAATACATTGAAAAATAAAATATTTAAATTTAAAAAAATCTTTAATTCAACGTTATTTGATGTTCAGTCTTTTCGTTATTAATTAATGTTTACAATTTTCGTAATTTTCATAAGTTCAAGAAGTATGTAAATAACTTTTAAATTAAAACACATATGTGTGTACGTTTACATGTATATGTTTTGAAAGTTTGAGAACGTCTAAAGCGGATAAACCATTTAAAGAGTTTCTCAACTTTAAGAACATTTTGTACATATATATATATATATACACACACACACACACACACACACACACACATAATATTATTTTATTAAAATTCTAGGAGCTGATCTATTTAAAAATATTCTGCATATATTTTAATTTAACGCGTTTACTCGATATTTCAACAAGAGATGTTTAATAAATTAGTAGAAAAATATTCTAGTCAAACTCTTAATAGTAGATACGTAATAGATTTTATAAATCAAAACATCAAATCGAGTTTTTGATCAATGTGCTCCGACGTTATGTTTTTATTCCACTAATTTATTGAGTACAAATTTTAAATCGTGTACAAAAACAGGTGCTCTATAATTTGTATTATAATTTAATCCGAGCACATATTTCAAATATAAAAGGAAGTGTAATCAATATTTTGATGTTATGTATATATAATATGTCCTGAATAATAATTTATCATCGTTGTATCGAGCGGGCATGTATATTATGCATACTTTGAATGATATTATCATAAATATACGGCTGGTTTAAATTAAATTTCCTTTAAATTTTTAACTCTCATAAATAAATGCATGCCCTTTCATTGGTGGCTATGGCGATAATAAATAATGATGAGGATGATAATAAAAAGTAGGACACATTTCGCAACATGAATATTTTTCGCTTTTTGGGTGGGATACTCTTGGTGATTGTGTCGGATTTAAAAAGAAACAATGAACCATTCGGAATAATAATTATTGATAGTGGAAAGTCAAAGCTTTCAAAATGAAAAATTCACTCAATTGATTTTAACAAAATTGTTAACACGAGTAGATTTACATATTTCGTAAATAAACAATAATTATTGTAATAATTAGTTTTTTTTACAGCACTCATAGGTTATGCCTCTAGGGCTTAGGCTATACGTTGTGTTCACGTACCTATACTAATTGTTATTTAAAATAATTAAAAAAAATTAATTGTTGTTTCCAAAGCACTCGACGAATAGATTATCAACATGTTCCGGTGGAATTTTGTATAGAAAATTAATTTAAAGAAAATATGCGTTTTATTGCCTATTGTTTCGTTAACGTATAACAATCGATTATTGTAATTTATTATAATTTATCGAAACGTAATAAATTAATAATATTATAAGTATCGTTTAATGTAATCGGGTTTATGGAATAATTATTGAACTTTAATTTAGAGGATTGAAACGTTGTAAGTTATAATATTATTATTATTATTTTAATTATAGCATGGCATTAATAAGAAACATCAATTAATACGTAATTATGTTGTTGGCCAAATGATATATTTCTTGGTTGTGAAGATAATTTAAATTACCGTTTCGTTCGACAAAATGTTCGTGTTTAGATCAATACTGTTAGATAACAGCGTTAAAATATGACCGTGAATGGTCTAGTTTCATTATGATTATTATTATTATTATTTTACCGTACTAATTTCAATATAACTGGAAATTAACATAATATTTCACTATATATTGAAATAAGGATAATTTTGTATTCCACAAGTGTACCTTTTAAATTGCTCAAAAACACGCATCTCTCGCACGAGAAAATGTCATGACTTATTACATAAAGACTGCTAAAAGCCACATTTTTATGAACGAAGAAAATAATATTCTTCTCTCGCCGGCTTTGTGATAAATTTAAAATTTAAAACGTCACTTTCAAGTAATATACACTTCACTGCAGATAATATAGCGACTGCGAGATAATACGGAACGATAAATTCGAATTCGATTATTTTCGACATCATGCGACGTTTTTTTTTTAAAAATATTACGTTTGATAAAATAAAAAACTATTCCCATTTCAGATTCCGCGAGAGAAGAAGCGAAAAAAGGATTGGACAGGTTTTTTCCATTCTATTCACGCTATCTATTTACTATTTTTTGAACTCGAGGAATACTTCAAAAGTTTTATGCAATGCCATCAATCGATTATATATATATATATAAGTACGGAATTTCCCATATAATTTGACAAAAAAATGCAATAACTTTTAATTTTTATAAATAATTTTTTAATTTTTTAAAAAAAGTTTTAATACAGCATTTTAAAATTGTATACTACATTTTTAGAAAAAATTCAAAATATCCATTTTGTGAATTTGATTTTTAGAAAAATATTGATGCTTAAATTTCTTATAAAGATTCATCCTTTCATTTTCTACGATTTTTTTAAGTATGCGAATAATTTAATAATATTGTTAAATAAGTCATATTAGAGTTGCATGTTTTAAAGAACTATATTTTAAACCACACAAACTAGCATCAATGTTTTTTAAACATCTGTTTTAAACTAGTTTTAAATATGAGTTTAAAAACAAAGTTTAAAACACAATAAAATATCATTATACAATTTTTTATTGCTTGTCATTATTATTTTATAAACGATACACATGAGAAGTCTTCACTCTTTCCTTTCTTTAAACTATGGGCGTTAATAAAAACTATCTAGCTGCTAGATTCTAACATTTTATGATTTGTATATATTTCTACCATATATTTTATAAAATAAAATAGTAAAAGCAATTCACATTTCACATATTGTTCATTAATTTCTTATGTATTAATTGTTGATATATCTATTTTTATACTTAGTCTCTTGTGTACATTGGTAATTCCTCTCTCTTTAGGTGCTTAGTTTTACTGAACAACAAAATAATATGTTTTACTCTAATTAAATTGGCTGTTGACCATTGACGGTACATATTTTTATATATTTTTGAATATAATAAGATTTCAAAAAAAATAATAATTTGGTTTAATGTTTAAACATTTTTTTTGTTGTGAAACATTGAAGATGAGTTCTGAATTATTCCAAAAGTTAAATTTTTAATTCTACGAATCATTTGAATAGACATGAGTTTTTTTAAATAACGATTATTTGACCATTAAATATATTAAATATTACTTTTAGGTAGTAATTTAATTTGCGACTTTTAAAATTCATAAGTATATTAGTTAGTAATAGAAATAATTAATTCGATTTTTCTAAATACTCGAAAAGTCAATTTAGATTCAACAAACTTTTAATAGACATAAAAAAAAAAAAAACGAAGAACGTATTATTACTATTTTTAATAAGCAAAAGTCAGATTAAAATCAAAGAAAATTAGTTTTTGACCGTTTTGACATATTGTATTTATAGCTTCATGCGTTGACACATCGGAAACATAAATTGTCCAGCCTTGTATGTTAACTGCCAATTATTTTTCGCTGTTTAATTATTCTTTTAGACATTCACACAGTCTAAAGTCGTATAATATATTACAATACTGCAATTATTCAATGCCGAGATGAATTTATGACATTTTTTTATTTTCAAAGAGAGTGTGTTTTAAACATAATAATATGCAAGTAATAAAAAAATTATTTTACAAATCACTACGTCATATATAGATATTGATATTTATATTCACTCTGAGACCGTTCGATTACCTTAATGTTTCACGAATGTTACGTTAAATCTTCTTTGAAAGTAAAACCTTACGCGCAACGTTGAGTGTCTCTCTCTCTCTCTCTCTCTCTTTCTGAATAAAAGCTGATTACATTTCGCAAAAGTCGGAACAGTTTTTAAACATTTGTCGTACTTTCCAATATTCACTTCAGAACGCTATTCATTCACTTAGAAAATTCTAACCTATAATCTGTACACATCGATACACAGGTCATCACTTTGCGGTAACGATACGAAAGTCTGGAAAGATGCCCTTCGTATCTAAAGCAACTGGTTGTGTAATTATAAACCGAATTAATAAATGAGAAATATTTTGTCTCAAGAAAATTTTAAAAATGTGAAAGAAACTTCTGTATAAAATTTTTTCTAACATTTTTTCTCATTTTATTTATTTATTGGATAAAAAAAAGAATAGCGTTAAGTAAAGTAAAGTAAATGAAAGTAAAGATAATTAAAGTTAAGTATAGACAAGAAAGTCGGGCATACTTTGCACCACGGGTATTCTTTGCTCCTCGGGTCAGATACTCTTAGTGGGTGTGTTGAAAATGACAATTATTATTGTTTATTATATTATTAACTTCCTTTGCTCAGAATCATATTATTGAAGAAATGATTTTTTTTTTTAATATACCTACCAAGAGTATTTGATCCGTGGAGTGAAGAATACACGTGTGCGAAGTATGTCCAACTTTCTTGTCTATACTGTACTTTAATTATCTTTGCTTTGCATTACTTTGCTTTATTTTTTTTAACTTTTTGAATTTCTTTTTAATAGTATACAAAGTATATTCTAATTAAACGCCTCTTCGTGGTTATTGTAACCATCGGTTCTAACTTATAATGATGTATTTTTAATGATTCTTTGAAAGGTCGTTAAAGAAAATATAAATCGTATTTTTCTTTTTCAATTAAAAAGATAAAATGAAAATGATACTAAGCTGTGAATTGTTTAATTAACAATTTCGCTGGGGATAAGTCAGTGTTTTTAAACGTCATGCATATACATTTTAAATTAAAACGTTTTTAAACAAATCTGACAACGGTGGAGTTTAAAATATACTCTCTCGACTATTTTCCTAGTGTATATAAGAAACGATTTTTAATAGAAATTCGTTACGTAATCCAAGTTGTGTTGGACTTAGTTTATTTTATTTTTTCTTTCAATTTCATTAATGTAATATAATATTACATCGGTGTTTTGAGAAAAAAAAAAAACAAATAAAAAATATGTGTTGTAAGAAATTCAAAGAGTTCCATTATAATCTTATTAGTCTTTTGTACATGCGTATGACCCCTTTTGGAAATTTAAAAGGGGTGTCACACAAAAAAAAAAAAAAAAAACAGAATTAACAATTTTATACACAATACTCTAATTTAATTTTAAAGAAACAATCTGAACGCGTAACATATGACATCCGTTAGTAACAGCTGTACCTTTGTACCGGCGAGTAACAATAATGTATGACGTGTCGTATCAGCATTAAACTATTTACTGCGTCTTCTGTTGGATTAAATAAATCATAGTATACAAATGCTTTGTTTATTTTTTACGACAAACGTGTTTATCATTTTTTTAAAAATAAATAACCAGGTGAAAACGTCGTGTTAGTTAATTGATATTAATTTTGCACTGGTAATTATTTATTTTTTTACCTCAAGGCACCAACATAATATTATTACGTTCTATAAAATAATACATTTTCGGAGCGTTCATTAAAAATATTAAAAAAAAAAAATCCGAACATACTTTGTATTTTTCTAGGGAGTCCGGGAGTTGGGTCACAAATTACCTTTTTTTTTGAACTGGTATACTGGGCCAACAATATTTTGCGTTTATAACTGGTGCACTCGGTGACTGAGCCACCGAACGTTAAAAAATAAATTAAACTAAAAAGTAAATATTTTTTGATTATCGTGTTACCATGGTTTCCATATTAATCAAATTAATGATTAGTTGCAATCAAATTTTCTATTGCAACCAAA
Organism: Stegophylla sp. TES_Ste_2020; assembly: GCA_025469315.1. Taxonomy (NCBI): domain Eukaryota; kingdom Metazoa; phylum Arthropoda; class Insecta; order Hemiptera; family Aphididae; genus Stegophylla; species Stegophylla sp. TES_Ste_2020. Next base: position 8,825 of record JAIPRM010003512.1, read on the forward strand.
TAAATAATCAAAGTAAAGTGAAAATAATGTAAATTATTTGAAACCCTTTGGAAAATTGCGAATTCCGAAAAATGATCTTCTAAACGTATCATCTAAAGGAAAATTCTGATTTAAAAGGTTGCTGGTTAAAACTTTTGGACAAGTACTTTTATGAGAAAACGTGTAAACAGAAAAAAAAAATAAACATCATAGTAAAAACGCGTCTTCGTTTCACTCAGAATCTAAAATTTTTGGTAAAAATAGCATCGACATTTAAAACTTTTTATCAAATCGGTTTTCGAATAATTGATATTAAAAATTAATATTTTATATTATAATTTATTTAAATGTTCAGTGTTTTGCTGTCGATTTTATTCTGGCAAAATGTATAGTAAATATGACGAATAATCACATCCTACATTTAGACGCGTAATTGAATTTCGGTACGGAACTTGTAAAATTGTCAACAATCATTCATACTCGTGAAGTTTTAATTGCAAATTTCATTTCAGAACTCGTGCTAATTGAAAATGGAACAGACATCAGAACACTAATTGGATTTTATTCTCCGATGGAATAATATCGTCGTTCGATTGGTGCGCTGGCCGACCGATCTCTTATTGCAAAAGTTCACTTTAGAATCTGTTTTTTCTCTTTCCAAATTTTTACTGTTAAGTTATAATGAAAGTTTTATTCGAGACGAAAATTAACATTACATTTAAAAGTTCGATAATCATTTTCGTATACGTAATCTTATTTCGCAATCTCTATATATATATACACACGGGTGTACATAAAAGAGGACATTAAAAAGGGGAATCATTTTGCATTCAAACGAGGCCTTTTAAAAGGAAAAAGACAGAAAGATAGCCATTTCAACTTGCTTGTTGTAATAATGAGGATGGGTGAGGTTCGGCGGAATGTACGTATATGTGTGTGCTGCGAGGGGTGAGTGGCAGCGAGAGGGAGTTTTCATCTTAGTGCATTGGGTAGGGCAAAGAATAAGAACTCTAAAGTAATATGATTCGTCGCCATAGCAACCCTCTTGTGTTATATATTATCCAAACACATATAAATGTATATAAATGTACACTAAAACTCACACACACAGAACTGTCAGACATTCGCCATAATATATCCAACACACACACACACACACACACACGCACACACGTTCTCGCATGTACTTAGAGAAAGAGAGATAGAGACAGAGGGGAGCGAGTGAAACGGTGAGAGGGGGTGGGTTAGTAGGAAAAAGAGAGAGAGAGAGAGATGTTGTTGGAAAGAGGGTGGATAGAGAGAAAGAGAGACTTAGCATTTACTTTACTGTAGGAACCGATCGTTAATGTGTCAGAAAACATTCCACATTCTGAAGTTATACACAACTTTCAGCTCCCCCTTGATAATATTAAGGGACCAAAGAACGAAACACACTGTTCCTTGAATGTATTTAAGGTATTTCAATTTGTACAGCGCAAATCGTTTTCGTGATTGTGACGAAAGTTTTCAACCGTTCGACTGCTTTGCGAAACAATATAATACTATACGTACAGCGATTAAATTTGCATAGAGCACAATAGAGACCATTTATTTTGAAATTGTCATTTCTGTTCAGTGCGTTTCGTTTAACAAGTCTATTAAATAACACACGACGAACGGTATGAAACGTCCGATTCCCCCCCCCCCCCCATTGATAGAATATATTATAATATTTGATATCGCAAAGGTTGAACTAATTTGCGTGTAAAAGGATTAATAAATACAATTTTCACAAAAATTAAAGCAAAATAATAAATTATAATAATAACATCATACCATACAAATAATAGAAGGAATATTAATTGTTAATTTTAACTTTATTATAGTCAATAATAATACAATTTGTAAGAATATATTTTTTTCATTAGTTTTAATCCCTACGATACTATGCTGTTAATTGAATATTGAAAAAATTAATATTGTTTCCCTTTGAATTCTCAAATCTCAATAAAACGTCAATGACCTAAAACAATTTTTTTTTTTTAACACGTTTAATTATGAACGTATACGCATTCGGTTTATGATTGTTACTCGAATAAATTTGGACGTGCAGAATCCCCTGCTACTCGGCTACGAAGCCTTTTATTATGCAATCTACGGCTATTTTGGATATTCAACAATATCGAGATTTACAAAATATACGTTATTCTTTTCTTTGCATAATATACAATTAATAATTTTAATTAATTGTCTTTTTTCTACGGTTAACGTCGATATAGTGACGTTCATTTCTGGTTAAAACATTGAAATATACATTTTAAAATCGATAATTATAATTCCAATTTTCTTCAAGTGTAGTTCGTACTTCATATACTTTTATTATTATTATTATTATTATGAGTTATATTACTGCCGGTTCGCGACGACATTGCTCGGTTTGCTTTTCCCGACTTCTCGACAAGTGATCAGGGACTACATTTAATTAGGAAAGGGGAAACCATGACTAATAGTGTGACCAATGTAGCATATTAAATTTCACTGTTTTGTATACTCTACCTAGGTTTGACTCCATATGACACACAATATAACCAGTGTCAAAAATAGTTATTAGAAAATATATACTTACAGTCGTGACAGTCTGGGTGTTAAAAAATAATAATAAAATCGACACCAAAAACGTCTCGTGACTTTTTCCGCTGAAAAATTTGTTCTCACACACAAACGACTTACGTCCGAATACAAAGGTAAACAAAAATTAACCATCACGTCATCGTGCACTGGTATGGCGAATCGTTTCGTCAGGGACATGAGGTACCTTTATATTATCGTCGTCGCTGACGCGTGCACGGTGCACCTGCAATGTTGGCAATCCTTCGGCACCGCGCAGACCGTGAGCTTATGGCGAGGGTGGAAATAAGAGTTATGAAATAAAATAAATAAAAAAACAAACATCCAAACATTCTTCGTATTTAATTATACGGAATAAGACCCTACCCGTTCGGTCGGAGGGTTGCGATCCATTGTCATTTTCAATTTGAAAATGATGATGAATCGTCACATTCGTACAATCATATTCAATGGAGTTCTTTAATAATGATTAATGAATAAATCACATTTTGTTTTAAAAACATTAGTCGTGTGTGTGTGTATGCGTATAATCCATATTGAGTCGAATATTATACATTTCGAATATATTTTATTCTCAGTCACAGGCCATTAGAAAATTGAATACGGCATAAAATACTTAACGCTACCATCCAAAATATATATAATATTCTAGTATTATAACAGAGTATTAAACGGATGCCGCGTTTTAACGAGAAAAAATTAATTATCACAAAATACGCGTAAAAATGTAATTTCACAGTCTGTTCAAATTATTCATATTATTATTTTTTTAGTAGTCGTGATAAATAATGCATTTTATTATTTTTATGAAGTTTTGAATTGTCGTTTCATCGAATTCGGTACAAGTTTTATACCGCATAGTAGTACCGTATAATCACCTCAGAAGTCTTGTTTCAGTTAACTTATTCGTCTGTATATTAATACCGAAATTATTCGGTGTTGACGCTTCTAATTATTGTGTAAAAACTATTTTACAACTAATTTATGTAAATGTGTAATTATTGTAATACATTACATATAGAAATAAGTAATAACGCATAGTAAATATTGTTTTTTATTAAGTTTTAAAAAATCTAAACTTTCCCTTCCTTGTCAGGACAATCAAACGTGGAACCTCCGGCGTTGAAATCGTTATTATTCGGTGTTTTTTTTTATTTTTTTTTCTATTTAATTTAAAAAATGATGAAAATATATCCTTTAAATTACGTACCACTTGTAAACAATTTTTCAATCTATATACAAATTAAATGACAATGATTTCGGAGAACTACTCTACAAAAGTAATAACGTTGTTGCTAATAAAAAAATCCATTAAAAAAATAACCGAAATTAAATGACAGGTATAAAATTTAAAAGTATACAGACTGTCCCACGAGGATTTACTTATAGCGATATCACCTAAGAAAAAAAAAGATAATCAAATTCTGCTTTTTAATAAGAATCACAAGGACAAGGACTACAAATATACGTTAACTGGATTTAATGTTTTAGTAAAACAATTTAATAAATTATACATATGTTTTTTTAATTTGAAGAAAGCCATTTGATAATTTTTAAAGAATTATTCTTTTAAGAATTCTGACGTCTCAACATTTAATTTTCATCAAGCTCGTAATTTTAAATAATGTTTTTAAATTCCAGAAAAATGGTGTATTATATAAAACTTTACCAGAAAACAAGATAATATCTGAATATTAAATTGTAAATAGTAGTATCAAATATAATGCACAATTTTACTGGATACTAAAATATTATTAAAAACCATGAGAAATAAATTTTTGAAGTGTTGAAATTTCGAGAAAAATGGACTCTAAAATATGGCTCTCATCGAATTTTACAAAAATAATAAATTAAAATGTTTGTAATTATAATAATTATCAGGTATAAATAATAATTTCAGGTGAAATCACCTCATATAAAATAAAGTACCACTCTGAATTTTTTTACTGAAAAAAAAATTTATTATTTTCAACCCACAAAGTTTCACTTAAGGAGCGAAGAATGGTGCAAAGTATGCCCAGTTTTTTCATTCTTTAAAGAAGGGGCGTACAGTGTACATGAAAATTTGTCGAGTAGGGGTTAACATTTTTAATAAGTTAACATAATAAATAATGAATTCCATTATTAATAATTACTAACACAATCAAAATTGCAATTATGTTTAATTAGTAAATGATTATATAGACAAAGTTTGATCATCTAACTACTTAAGAGGTATCGTAATTGGTGTCCCTGTGTGTATTTTCAAAATTTGTATGCTCATCTCTTCATCTTTTGAAACAATTTTAACAAAAAACTTTAAAATGTATGCCCTTGTTTCTATTAGATCTATATAATATATTTTACGATAAATATTCGTAAATAATAATATTGTTGGTCGTTTACTATGCCTTTTAATACAATATGAAACAAATTTGATAGAGGGAGGGAAAGAGACAGAGAGAGAAAAAGAGAAAGAGAGTGAGAGTGAGAGAACGATTTCAACTAAGTACTATATATATTATTATTATTTGCCCAAGTCGGTTAAAATTTCAATCAATATCGTCGATGTGTGTGCCTGACAAGGACGCGGGGGATAAAAGTTTAAAAGAATAATTTATTATGCGAGGTAATACAAACACACACTACAGAAAAATAGTATGATTTGTCACGATACTCAATGTATAAGAAATACCCACATCACGCGCGCATTATGCCGAAAAGAAATGAAAGTCCAATAGCATCATCTGACAACATTGAATTCCACATTAACTGTTATCCAATCACTCCACGTCCAAAAGGATATAAAACGCTTAAGGGACGTCCGAAAACTTTACCGCATGCGATCGATTGTTCTAATTTATGACGTCGGTTTTCTTAATTTCAAACGAAACGTTCACTTTTGAACGATTAATGTCGACTGCAAATCGTTTTGTTTCCGACCGCGTTGGTACCAAAGTATTATTGCTTGGACGACCGGATTGACAATCGATCAGCGGTTTTATTTTTCGTCATTTTTTTCCTGTTGCACGCAATTTTACAGTTCATAAATAGAATTTTCTCTCACGAACCTCCCCGTCGAAGAAAAATGAATTTATAAGCTTAGCAAAATTTTTGATTTAAGCACGAATAAATAGTGTTTAATTATAAATAGAATATAAATTGTTCTTTATCTGTCTTTTTATAAGTTATTCACTTTAAAGCAGTGATTCTCAACCGGTGTGCCGCGGCACACTACTATGCCGTGAAATTGACTATTATAGGTGCACCGCAAGAAATGTCTGATATTTGTGATTATAATTATTATATTTTTGTCAATCGTGTTCGCACACTGTTGGCGAATTTAATGTTTATTCGATTAATAATATTAATTGTTATGATAACTATGTGTTTTTAGTTTATTTTACATAAGTTCTTTTCCCTTTTCTTAAACCAACGTCCTAGTAGACTATTAGTCATTTAAATTATTACACCAATTGATTGTGACTATAAGTCTATAAAATGTCAACCGATTGTGCAGATTAGACAATACATGTGTAGGCAAACTGTACAGTTTACAGTTCTAACTCAGCTGAATATCTTAGCACGTAACGATAGCTAATACACTCTTATGATTACCAAAGTGGTTGTTATTGTCAAGTGCCACGAAAATTTGTAATTTACAATAGTGTGCCGTCAACCAAAAAAGGTTGAGAGTCACTGCTTTAAAGTAATTTGATACATTTCACAGCAGAATTTTTAATCATCTCTATTTGTCAAAAACAATTTTTAATATCCTTACTCTCATAAAAACTGATAAATTTATGCTACAATCTACTTGGCTATAATAGAATACAAATAAAATAACATTTTAATAAATATAGATTGTAAAATAATGTTATTTTTAATGAAATAAATAAGAAGGTTCTCACAGAAAAAAAAAAATTAGGAATTTTTTTAATGCTTGCAAAAAATTAAACGATAAACGATAAAAATAAATTAAAAATTCCATATAGATTAAATTATTATACCGAGTAGTATTTTAGACCACGTGACATCTCAAAACGATATTCAAACTTTTAGTACATGTTTTATGTCCACCGATAAAATTATGTCCAGCTTTCGTCTACCAAATAAAATATTCTCGATATCAAGTTTAATGCATATTTTTTATTTTTTATTAAATAATCAAACTTTTGGATCGATAAAATTCTTAAAATGAAAAATAGTGATTTTAAAAATGAAAATAATCATCATTTTCAATATTTAAGTTAACTATAGATCTCGCGTTATAAATTAATATTTCCACGCATCACCAATATTATTTATTTTATTTCCATTTTAACTACCTATTCTAATGAATGTATGCATTCTACTGTCATGCATTGCATTTTCATTTTATTTTGGTGCTTTTATAAAACTGAATTCATCTAAAATCTCAGTTCAACTGTAGAAAAAAAAAAAAACATAAAACTTATATCATAACGTGATATAAATTAATTAAAAATAAATTAATCAAAAATAAACTTTGATTGACGCTGTACAATATGAAAATAATTAAGGTGTGGAATTCTTAAAATGGACTATTCAAAAAATGGACATGATAATAGATGGACCGTACAAATTAATGGACGTTCAAATAAATAAGCCTTATGAAAAATGAACCGGTAGTCAAAATAAGACTAACCTAATTGATATTTGAGGACTTCTGTTATATTATTTTATTTTACTTTCGCGAACGTCTGAATTCTGTTTTGTACGTGTCGTTTAAAATCGTATCTTGGGTATTTTTGTATATATATACCTTGTATCTAGATACAAACGAAGACAATTTTTTTCACAATAATAATAATTAACAGTTTGACTTTATATAAATCCGTTATTAAATTTGCTTAATGCTATTTCCATCAGACGTTTCGTAAAAGAAATTTTAAATTAGTCGAGAGCCACTTGTCGTAGTATTCTTTTATATAATATTGTTTAACAATGCAATGTAGTATTAAATATTTTTAATTTAATATTGAAATGTTATAGATTTCAATAATATTACTTACTTTAATAATTATTACAAGCTAAATGTATTTGGTAACAAATACTATATTATAGCATTTATTATTTTGTATAGAAAGAAAACAATTCAAATGGTATCTACATGCTGTGGTATGCTTAGCTTTTTTGAAAGGGGGGGATATTAATTTTTGACTTGTCACAGACCTGTGGGGGTCTTCGCCACCCACAGCCCTCTTCCAGTTCATTTATAATTTAATTTATGTTATTCCCTTGAACAACGAAAAAAACCTTTTAATCTTTAAATTTAAAGTTCACATTTTAGATTCTGAACGAAGTGAAAAAGCTGATTTTTATTTTTTTTTCTATACCTGTAAACTTTTTCATATGGATCTACTTGTCCAAAAGTCTCGATCAGCAACTTTTTGAAACCGGATTTGTCCCTATTTGTTACTTTAGATAGGTCATTTCTTGAATTTCTCAATTCTTCAATTTTTTGTTATTGGAAAAACAGTAACGTACCAACTAGATACTACCAGGCTAACTGGATATTTTATGGGATGAGTCTCTATGGTCAACTAGATTCACGTAGACATTAGTACTTTTTTTTTAAAAAAAGTTATAAACAATGTATGAACCCATTTTGGAAGTTATTTTCTTTTCATAAAACTTAGTGCATCGTTGAATTTTAAACATGTACATTTTTTTTTTTTATGTAGATAATAAGTTATTAAACAAAAAAAAAATCCAAAGGGAGGGGATATGACATCCTCGTCCCCCCTCTCATTATACACAGAATACTAGTGTCGCGAAGCATAATATTTTCGCTAGGTTCGCGTGAATGGCGGGCGGGACAGGGAGACAGGAGAAAAAATGGATTTTGCATTAAAGTTTAGCTTTTAGTCGTTCTAACAAGGTTACATAGGTACTGTTCTTTTTGCTTCACCGCACACGGTTTTTGACCTCGTTCGGATATGTTTACGGTTTCGGTACATTTTCATCGTAAAAAGCGGCGTTATTCGTTTTTTTTCTCAGTTGACAATCCAAAATACACGCAGAAGTGATGTCAGATTTTATTCGTGGATATTTCAGATAATATGTGACCCGTACGTTTTTACGCTGTGATTTTATCTAGTCACTTCCAGTAACAGAAAAAAAAAAAAGAATTAAAATTAAAATTAAAACCAATTATTCAGTACTTATTTATTTATTTATTTATTTATTAATAATAACGTCCTTAAGAGCAAACAGTACAGAACATATTTTGTAAATTTGATATAACATTAAGTACATAAAAGATAATTAAAAAATAGTAAATTAACAATATTACAAAATATAATCCAATAGGAAATAATTCTGAAATACTATAATAATAGGAAAATTTCATATTTACTTTAAATTACATTTTATTGTGGTATACAATAATGATAAACTGTCAATGTTAAAATCATAGTTTTTTTAAATTATTACAGGAAAATAACATTCTATTAATCGGAGCATTAATACTATAATAATATAAATCATTAGTGATAATAATATACGATATACTTGGTAAAAAATAAACATTTTTCGTTGAAACAACAAACCGAGTTCGTATTTTATAAGAGTTTAAGTTTAGTAACAAAATATTTACAATATCTAATGTTTGTTTATAAATCAAAAAGGCACTATTGGCTTTTCGACGCCATAAAAGTTATTAGACAGGTACTGTGTTGTGTACAATATGAAAATAGTATTTTGGGTTATGAATCAGTGTGTAGAAAACAGTTCCGTACAGACAAAATATAATATATCATTCCGAGATTGATCGGAAAATACAATATTTTCCGAGACACTGACAACGTTAACTATTTTTCAACGTCATCGTTGTTTCTTTCCCGGAATACGGATCGTATCGATTTTGTAACACTGTTATTTATAAATTGTACACTGTGTAATATAAAATAAATATATTTGTGCGAGGAGAAAAACGCATACAAAAACTTTTTTATTGTTTCGGCCAAGAAGTCGGTCAACAAAGCAGTGTTAGGACTTAATATCTAGATGGAAAAATATTCGGTCATCTAAATATTATGTATAGCATAACTTGTTCGATAAAAATTTATCCTAAAGGAAAAATGTATTTAGACATATGTTTCTTGTTGTCGTGTGATTATGTTATTGATTATGATTATATTATATCAATTAAGTAAAATATTTTTTTAAGAGCCATCAATTTATTTCACCATAAAAGTGATTATTCATGAAACAATCGTTTTATAATTTGAACTCTGTTAAAATGTAATAATTATAATAATGTACATTGAAAATATCTTTTTAATCCAAATTTTTATTTGACAAAAGAAGAAAATCACGACATAACGTATTATGTTTACTGTGACGTTATCGTTTTTCGTTTAATAATATTACCACAGTGTTATGGATAAGTTAATAAAAATTATTATTTTTTTTTAGATTTTGACTGCAGCGAAGAAGTTACTGTATTTACACTAATGTTTATTTTTATTTTTTACCTTAAACACGTTTTTGTGTAGAAACATTTGTCCAAAAGTTTCGGACAGCAACTTTCTAAACCAGATTTTTTCTCTGAATAGCATTTTTGAAAGGTCATTTTTCGAAATTCTCAACAAGTTTTTTAAAATTTCGGTAAAACTGTCCAAAATCTGACATTAACACCTTTAAAACTTTTTTTTTGATCCAAATTTTATGAAAATTTAAATTTAAGTAGTTATCAATATGAGTGATGTTTTTGAGAAATAAATTTTTAATATGTGAAAAAAATCTAATTTTTTTTCTAACACTTTTTTTTCCTTTTCTGAGACAATAGTGGAATAAAAATTATTAGGCTGAGTGAAAAATTATTATTATTATTTTTTTTTTTTCATAATAAAAAACTTTATTACTTTTATTTGAAATTTTCTCGAATAAACTGAAGCTACATTTAGAATCGTTTTATTGAATAAATAATTTATCGTTTCCTTAAAATTCAACATATTCACCTAGAGCATCCCACCCAAGGAGCTATTTAAATATTATAATTCGTATTTAAAACCGTACTTTTGTCATTTATATTTCGAAAACAATGGATTTATCCACATTTTATCTAAATGAAAATTTACACAGTAAACTTTGGTATAATTTAGATTAGTTGTTAATTACATTTCGACGGCTTTTTTGTATTTCTGGTGGCTGTGTACTATACACAGAACTGTACGAGCAGTAATATTATGTGTACTAGCAGAAAACTATTCGAAAATTCATTTCTCATTTGGAAGGTAATACGAAAAATGATTAAACTTAGTTTCTCGTACAAAATGCGTACCGTATATACATAATATTATGTATTATGCATTATTGTGTATTATGAAATATGTGTATTTACAGACGCGTTTGATTTCGTGACATGTTATTTATCGACATTCACTGACATTCTCTTTGAAAGTTTGTTCACGACTCTCTTTTGGAACTGTCACAGGCACTTCAGTTTTAACAATCTCGCAGTGTCGGAATAAAAGTTTTAGATCGGGCAATTTTATTGGCCCCCGCGCAAACGTATTTGCCCCGGAAAATAACACGTCATTGTACCGTCATAAGTACATACATATATATTTATACATAGTTTTTACTTTAATCGATATGTTTGGGCAAAGTGACTTTAAAATAAAAAAAAAAAAGCCGTGTTAAATGTTTATCGGCCGGTCAATTGGCATAATAAAAAAAAAAAGTCGGACATACTTCGCATCATATTCGTTCGCTTCGCTCAGTTCGCTCCTCGAGTGGGATTTGGTGGGTGATGTGTTGAATTTTAAAGGAAACGATAAATTACGATTGTCTTCAACAACACGGTTCTGAGTGGAGCTTATGTTTATACAAAAGCAAAAGATTTTTCACAAATATTAAAAATTTTCTTTTGCCAAAATATTTTTTATATTATTGTCTAATGTCTATTTAAATATTTTCATAAACTTTGGAATAAAAAAAAAAATTGTTTTAAAGACGTTTTTGTGAAATGTTGAGTAGTTTTCCAAAATTTTTGAAAAAACTATTGAGAATTTCAATAAATAACTAGCCAAAAGTATCGTCTAGAGCAGCGGTTTTCAACTTGCGCTTCTCGTATAACTATCGATACTCAGAAAGCTCGTTATCAAAATGTTTATATCAAATCTATTATTTGAACACAAATATTTTACCAATATTACAGTTATTGCCACTTACATTTTCTGCTACAGTAGGACCTAGCGCACCCGTATAGTTCTTTGAAAATTATAGGTGGAGGGTCGTTAAATAAAATAAAATACAAGTAGGAAGACTGAGTCCTTTTGCGACCCCTTCAATTCGAGCGCTGCTAATACTTTTTTATTTTTGCATATACATATATCAACGTGGAAAAACATTTTCCGAAATATATGTTTATTATGAAAAAAAAAAAAAATATAGAAACAAAATAGTCATAAAAGACAACTCATGACTTAAATTGAACAACATAAAAACCCAATAATGACGTCCTGGTTCATTCAATACAACATCAACCGTCTCATTAAATTATTTATTAGCGTTCATATTTATTTTAATAGATTACAGTTTTTCATACATTTTAACTCTAATATGCAGTTTAAATTAATAACATAAATTACAAAAGGGCTACATATATTTAAAAAAAAAAAGTAAATTTACTTGTTCATAAGAGAATCGGCTGATTTTAAAAATTGCTGGTCGAAACTTTAGGACAAGTATTTCTACATGAAAATGTGTAAACATAAAAAAATAAAAATAAACATCATTTTAAATATTTCGTTCCAATCAAGATCCAAAAAACAAAATATACTATTGAAATAAAACTAATAAAGTATCACCCATTATTACTTTGAATATCTTTTCCCGTGAACGAAACTGCAGCTGTAAGCATTGCGAACACATTAAATCATATTTTCACACTCACACACACACACACGAAGATATAATTTGTACGTTACAATAATATTTAGATACGTATCGTCGATATTATTTCTTAAATTGCTCGTTCTTCTTCCGATTCGTCTCATAATTCCCTCCCCCCATCCTCCACCATCCATCGACTACGACGACGACGGTATAATAATTCTCCCCGTTTTATTTATCGACCGGAATTTTCGTTTCGATTTCGTTTCTCACTCCGTGCGCGTTTTTCACTGTTCTTTTCGCGCACAATTTATTGTAAGTACATGTTTTATTCAACTTGTTATCCGTTTTCTGTCCCGTCACGTTAAACAACTAAAAACATAAAAATAAAAGTACATAAACCATGTAAAATAAACGAATTTTACGGGCGACAACCAGCGATAAACAACGGCCTGTACTCCGTTCGAAACCTTTTTAATTAATAAATTATGTCGTTTTAGAAAATAACTATTATTATCTTACTCACTTCACGATTGTTTTATGAAAATATAATTTTTTTTTTCACGGTACCGGTTTTTGTTCCGTGGGATGTTGTGCGGTTTTTTTATTTATTATTTTCTTTTCTTTTAAACGCCATTGTCGCGCGGTACGTACCACTTAATTTTCATTATTTTCTATTTAATTCAAAAAATATTGCGACTTTTCCGAAAAATTTCCTTTTTTTGAAATATTAATAATTGATATACGTCATAATCATTTAATTTTAATTAAAAACAACGAACTGTTCGTGTAACGAAAGAGCTCCTCTGGGGAAGATATACCATTATTATAATATTCCGATGTTAAATAGTCACTGTCGAGTGCTTTTTGAAGTGCTCGTTCGAGTCTTTACGCACTGTGAAAGCAACACAAGTATAATATTTTATAGTTTGTGGAACATCAGCTTTCGTTGTTCTTTTCGACTTTTTAATCATACAATAATTATAAATTGAAATAATAAAACGCGATTGAATTTTGGATATTATTATTAATTGACTCTGAACGGATAAACGCGGTTGGACAAAAAAACAAACAGGCATTAGAAACGTCTTGTACATAAATCGTGTTTTGACGGCCCGTAATAGTCTGCCAAAACTAATGTTTATTGAAAATGACAAATGACCGTCTGTTAAGACGACCCGGTGGGTATACATTTTTTTTTTAACCGCACAACGAAATTTCAAACGTGTGCTGCGTAGGCACCGGAAAAAAAAAATGCTATTCGCGAATTTATTATAAGCAGAAACGCTACTAGCGATGATGATAGTTTTCTTCTCCAAATGCGTTTGTTTTCGAATTTGTTTGTAAAAAAAAAAAAAATCAAAGTCAGAAATGACCTAAGCAAATATACGGGGCAGAAGTTATAATAGAATTGAATCATACACGTGTTTGGAAAACGCGCACTTACCCATACCTGAAAACCGACCAAATGTGTAGGTCTATATTGTCCAAAAACTAAGAGAGCATTCGCTTGAACAGAAAATCAACCAAATTCCCAGAAATAGGCGATATTTGATGTGTATTAACATTTGCAATAATATATATATAGGGACACTCAAAGATGAAATGAAATTCATTTAAATCTACACAATCGAAATTCTTTTTTTTTTTCTATACAAATATTACCAACTTAAAATGTACGCAATGTATTTTGAAAAGAATAATAACCTGCAGCTTATTATTTTGTTGTATTGTGATCTGTGATGCTGTTTTTGACAGTTCAGTGTAAAGCGAGTTTACAACAAAATACTTTGTTTCATTTCTTTCTACTTGAATAATGTAATCTCAAACTCTCAAATGTGTGTTTGAATTTGTTTCACCCTTCTCCGGGTATGAGATAGCGATCATTGTTAATCATCGCCGGGGGTCAGTCCTCCATAATAATATGTGTTTGACAATATTTTTTAGACTCGTCGTCGCCCACAAGTATTTAACTGCAAAAAGGTAATTTATAAATCTTGTTTTGTTAATGATCTGAAGAGGAATAATAATAAAAAACGCATGTCCCGAACACTCGTCTGTTGGTGTGTTGACGTAATACAGAATTATTGTCAGTCAATCGATTCCTAACAGTTTTACGCGTTGGTACAAACGTTTCCGTTCGGCCGAGTGCAATCATTATGGAATTATTGTTATCTCCACACACCAAAACATTCGTGAGTGAAGACACGCGGTATTTACAACTTAGATCCCTACACACACACACACACACACACACACACAGCACCGGATAAATTATTATGATAATTATTATTGTTCGAAAAGACTCGTCTGTAATTCGGATTAGAGAAGCCCCTCGTTAACCCTTTTGTAAAACATGTTAGTAATTATTCAACGCCACCGCCATTGAAATGGTTTGCTCGTGATCGACAAAAGAAATCATTACGCTTATCTGCAAACACAGCGCCGCGTACCACCAAAAAGGGGTGGCGCGATTTAGACATGGGAACGACGACCTGTGCGTCATACAGAGACAGTGAGTGCAGCGCATCCCCACCGTAGCATTGTTCGTTCGGTCCAACAGATGTATAAATAACACTTATTGCCCCGAAGCCCAGTGGATGAAAAAAAAAATATATATACAAATAAAAATACAAAATCTAAATGCTAATAATAAACCACTCGTCGAACACGGCGGCGTAATGAACGACGTCTGGTTGTGTGTGTGTGTGTGTGTGTGTGTGCTCTTAATAATTGCACTAGAAACTCGGCTATCGTTTCAATCACGTGCTGCGCGCAGAATTTAAATTAATAGTGAAGGGTAGTGTACGTATAATAGTAGTAGCAGTAGTACTTAAGTGTAGTGTGCAGAGTAATAGAGGCAGAGACATCAATTATTTGAAAGCTCTCTTATTATATAACATTCTACTGAAACGAAATTACCTCGTAAAGTTGATTAAAACTTTGTCTTCGTCTTTGTATATATAATATATATATATATATATATATATAGAACGACTAAATGATAAATTGTGTACAAATTAATTGGTAACAGTGTTTTCGGAGAATTTTTTACTTTTTCCCTCTCTTTTTTTTTTTTTTATTCAAACTTAATACGTTTCATAATCAACCGAGACGTTCGCATAAAATATATTATTATAATATAGTTGCTACCTACTGGTACTGGATATTATAATATAGTTGTTACCACTACTGAATACTGATGTATTAACATTTTTCGTTATACTTTAAATTGGAATGTAGTTTTGTTTGCCGATCCCCAAAATATTATTATTAAAAGGTCTTATTTGTAATATAAATACACGCGTATTTAATTTAATTTCACGGTCTACGGAATAAATCAGTAGTGTATTCATGCACAGTCACAACGTGTATCCGTACTACAAGAGTGTTTTCGTCTCAAGAATGCGCACCATTATTATTATTATTATTATTACTGTCGTTAAATCACTATTCATTCGAATTTGTCAATGTCAACTGTGTAAAATGATCTAATAATAATTGCTGCAGAACGAACTCTCCAAAACATTCACATTTTAAATGATAAAATATTATTATTATATTTTACCGACTTACAGTTGCAGCGAGTGTACGTTATAATTAAATGATTTGTCATTGTCGACGAATTATGTAATTCCACGAATTCGTATAAAATTACATTCTCTCGGGTACATGTATTTCACAATAAAGTCGTATTAGTCAAAATATAATAATATATAACTCGAGTTACATTGAACAAAAAGACAAATTTAAAAACAATAAAAAAAAAAAAAAAAAACAAAAGTAAGTAATGTATAGACAAGAAAGTAAAAACATACTTCGCATCACGGGTATTTTTTGTTTTTCGTGTTAGATACTCTCGGTGAGAGTGTATAATTTTAAAAAAACGATAAATAATTTCTTCAATATTAGGATACTGAATGAAGTTAATAATAATATGAAGAATAATATTAGTCCTCATTTTTAGCCCACCCACTAAAGGAATTTGAATCCTGAAGCGAAGAATAGCTGTGGTGCAAAGTATGACCGGCATACTTAAGTATGCTTTCTGCGTAGAAACATGAAAGACGCGTTATATTAGACTAGTAATTAGAGCATTTCGGTCGAAAAATTGTGTATGAATTTTTTGAAAATAATGGTTTTCGAATTTTCAACAAACACATTGTCAAACTAAAATTTCTGGTTCTTCATAATATACAAATTTAAAGAAAAAACCAGGACTTTTGCTACATTAAAATGTTGGACTATTAATTACAAAGTCTCCTTTATTTTGATTATAAATAAGTATGGAAAGTTTAAATAGTTATCTGTGTGTAGGACGAAATTTAAATTTATAGCTACAAAGACTGACTGACTGAAAAAATGTCGGTTAATATTTTCTCTCGGTATCATTTTTTCGTTATAAATGAGACGGTAAATTGTTCAGTAAATTTTGTTCTCCTCCCACGAATTCCACGCAAATATAATACATAAAAAGCCTGACATACTTCGCACGATGGGTGTACTTCGCACGACGGGTGGTATTCTCTTGACGGGCGTATTAAATTTTAAAGAAACGATAAATCATTTCTTCAGTAAAACGATTCTGAACGAAGGAAGTTAATAAT
>JAIPRM010003513.1:0-25859 GCA_025469315.1 Stegophylla sp. TES_Ste_2020
CACGGAACTATCATACAGAAAAAATATATGCGAATTCATATACGTACTCAAGATTTCTTAACGATAGGAGAAGTGTTGAGGACGAGGATGAGTGAGAAAGGTATTTAAAAAATATAATGTAGCCGTTTACGAGCACGGATCCTGTGATAAGGTCTAAATAGATATTTTTTTTGATATTTCAAAAAATTCTCTCATTTTTTCTTTTCCTCCAGAATCGCGAGTCACCCTTACACTGGGTTTATGTCACCCTAAGGTGACATGTCACCCCGGTTGAGAATCACTGCATTAGAAATTAAATGTCATTGAAAACACCACATTGTACGTTACTAACTAATCAACGTTGTATAAATATTGATGTTAAATTACCGGTAATTTACTTTTGAGAAACTTACTTTTTTAAATTTCCAGTAATATTACTCATTATTACTAAATTTGAGCAATATAAATTTATAGATGGGAAAATTTTTTATTTATTTGGTACCATTGTCTTTTCACATGACAGGGTAAGGTCAAAAAGATAATAATAAATAATAATAATTCTGCAACATGATTGAATTTATCTTTAAGGTTCCTTATCATATTTATAAAAAAATATAGAATTATCCATTGAGCCTATATACAGGCTCTCTAGAATTACGATTCTATTTGGTCAGTGGCTAGTATAAATTAATAAAATATTTTTGCTGTGTGTGTTCTATTAATTAGTATGACCACTAAAAAAATCTCAGTGGAACTAAGTTCGAGCTTTACGTCCATGGTTGATGCCTGCAGTCCTGCTTACACCATTTCGTAGTGTTTAACATAAATACCCAATGAACAAAAAATAAAAAATACCCATAAAATGGGAAAGTATTTTATTAAAATTACTTTCCGAAAAATTACTGACTTTAATTTACTTTCTTTAAGTAATATTACCTAGCAACATCACTATATGTAAATGAGGTTAGATCTAGATACTAACTACTAGGTTAGTTCACCGGATGTTTGGTTGACTCCTTACGCCGTCGACTTCTCACTTTGTTCTGCAAATCAAAAATATCCTCCAGCTTGCATGTGGGAACATTTCGGCTTGTTAATTGGCAAATGCATATACTTTATTTTATTATAGCGCTGACGTTACGATCGCGCGAAATATAATAGGAGCAAACGTGCAGTCCCGATCTACTAAAAATCAACCGTAATTTTTAGAACACAAATAATGAAACAATGAAATAAAATCAAAGAAACAACTTTTTATAAATTTCTATCATAGCTTTTGTAACAAAAATTGTCATAAAACAGGCACAGATAAGATCGTTAATTAACCGATTTAAAATGATTTCGTTGCGATGACACCAAAATTAAATATAAGTATACACAATTGCATAGATTTTATATCGGCAAATTCTCTCAAGAGTAGGATTTTTTCTTATAATAGATCAGGACGCCAATTTTAAAATGTGGATATACTTTTAACTGGTTTTCATATTAGATCACCATAGCTATAATTTATATTATTTGTTTTTTACTATGACGTTTATTTCTCGTAAATGTAATGTAATTTTTTTTTATTTATTATGACTAAATAATTACAAACAACAATTCATTTTTTTTTTAGGTAGGAAACATTTTATCAGTGTTTTAAAATAATACGAAACTTTAATTTTACAGTCATTTGAAAAGTTTGTATATTTATACCTCGACAATGTATGAAAACTGTAATTACGATTTATCTCAGGAGACCCTAACATTTTTTAAATAAGTAATATTTTTTTAACAAACGTGTATCCACAGATAACTTATTTAGATTTTTAAATTATAAACTGAAAATGCATTTTACTTTTTAATCGTTTCCTATAGTTATTATTTGAATGTCAGTTATAGTTATTGTGTAGATTGCTCTACTGTACATGTGATTGTTCACTGAGTCGGACTTATACTCTTGATAGATGGCGCTAAGATAATATAAAATAATAACAAATAATGTCTGTAATAATAATTTACCTACACTATATTCGAATATATAGATAAGATATATATAAATAACTATTATAACTCTATAATTTTATTATACGTATATAATATACCCGACCCATGTACAGGGGTCACTCACCCACCACCCATGAAAATTGATCATAAATGAGTGCCTACAATGTATTTTAATATACAATATTATATATGTTTTCATCATACGTTATAGAAAATAGATTTTTTAAAAACGGACATACTTCGCTACATTGGTATTCTTCGCTCCTCGGGTGAGACTAGTGGTGGGTATATTTTCGGAATTTAAAAGTAAGGGAATATTCTCCGTGAATATTCCGAAAATTAATAATAAATTCCCAATTATGATATGTAAGGAAATTTTTACTATTAGTTAAAATAAAAGTTCATAGACAATATTCCTAGACATTCAATTCAATTATTGTCTTAATTGACATAAATAATTACGTTATTCTATATATATGATACATAATATAATCTTATATGAAAACACGAGAAAATTTAAAATTCACGTATTTTTTGCACAGCATATTATTTTGGTACACAAGAGAACGTCCTATAAAACTTCATATTTGTGAATAAAATATTTTTCCACAAAAACCAATAGTTAAAAAATCAACAGATCTCTCATTTCACTCAAAATCTAAAAACATCAGACAATATTCTTTTATCTCTTTTAAATAAATAATTAAATGTTTAAAAAAATAAAAGTGAACCTAAGAGAGTAGCCAATAGACACACTAAAAAAAAAAAATTCCCATTTGGGAAAGAAATATTTGGTGTAGAAATATTCCCGATAAATTCCCAAATATATATATAATAATAATAGAATAAAATAATTAGAAAAATGTTTTTGCAAGAGGATTTTAATTCACACCACTGCATTCAACGTCGAAAAATACATAAAATGCAATAAAACATTATCAGCAACCATAGGTTTAAATCTATAGATATTTCCTAATATCTGTCTGTATTTTCTCAGATTTTTTTCAATCAAACCCTTGTAAAGTGTTTAATTATTAATCCATAAGAAATTTTATTTCACCAAAATATTCGCAATAAAATTTTCTATCTAGGCACCAAATTTCAAAACAATCGGTTTGGCTAGTTTTCTTTTATGTACGCTAAAGTGCTTACATAAAAGGTAAAACGTTTTAGGTAAAACTAAGGAATTTCATCGAAATTCTAACTTTAAACGGGTATAAAAAAAAAGTTGACTAACGATTTTTGAGATTTTTTCAGGTAAATTAGACACATATTATGTCATTGAGATCATATTACATTTTCAAGTCTACATATCAAAAAACAAAAATTTTATTACATAAAAAGTAACGAAAAATGAGAAATTTCCGAAATTCCTAAAATGCAGTATTTAACTCAAAATTGATCAAATCTTTTTGAAATTTTTTTTATTTTTATTGGCTATTTTTAGTAGTTGGTGAAAGTTTCAAGTCCCTAGTTGCATTATTTAAGAAATTATGTCAAAAAGTAATTTTCAATATTTTGGAAATTCCGGTAATTGCATATTTTGTCGTTTTTTGTCAGTTTTTCGACTAATTTTTCCCGTTTTTGGAAAAAGTATTGAGAAATTGGAAAAAAACCTCTTTAAAGTACCATTTGGGTATAAACATTATAATACAATAAAGCTATTAACTAATACACCAAGAAAATGAATTATTTTATTTATTTAATTATCGAGCCTTAATTATACTCATATTTTGACATATAATATGTATAATTTAGGTGCATATGAAAATTCACGTCATCACACTAATGTTTTACGAATTTCAGTCACTCTGTATAACATGCGTACAGCAGTTGTTGTGTTTTATAGTGGAGTTTGCATGAAAATGTACACGTTTCTTATATTATTAACTTCCTTCGTTCAGAATCATTTTATTGAAAAAATGATTTTTCGTTTCTTTAAAATTCAATACAGGTGTCAAGAATATCCTACCAACGTGTGAAAAACACCCCGACGAGCGAAGTACAAACATTTTTTTTTCGACTAATTTTTCTCGTTTTTGGAAAAAGTACTGAGAAATCGGAAAAATGACTCCTTTAAAGTATCATCTGGGTATGATTCCGGTTCTATAGAGATACTGATCGAAATTTTTGGACAAGTATTTCTCTACGAAAATGGATTTCTAGAAAGAGAGAAAAAAAGAAAAATAAACATCATTGAACAATCATAAGCATCTTATTTCGTTCAGAATCTAAAAAATAAATAAACATGATTGTAAAATATAAGCTTTTTCACTTTTTTCAGAATCTAAAATGAATATCATTGTAAAAACATAACCTTCTTCACTTTTTCAGGACTTTTGCTACTTCCACTATTTCTCATTACCTCTGTCTTTTTTTCATCATATTTAAGCTTCATTTCTTGTTCAACCTTTACCAGCTCAACTTCAATATGTCCATTTATCTTTGCTTTGAATGGCCACCGCTAATTTCTCAAATCGGTACTTGTTTACAGATACTATTATTTCTTCATAAGTGTCTGACACATTATATTTGTTTTCTTTGATAAATGCTTTTGATAAATATCGTCAGAACTGATCTAGCCGTTTAGAAAATTGGCCTGTACAAATAGAATTAGCACTGAAAATTTATTTTTGTAGATCATCGTGTTGTCATGGTTACCAAACTACTTTACTGATCCGTCTAAAGCCGGTCAAAGTTGGTCTGGTCACTTTGAAGACCAAAAATAAATAAACCATTTAATTTTTATTTATATAGAGGTTGCCTTTAGACAATGTTACTATGTTACCATGGTCACCAAATTAAATAAAACATTTGTTGTGCTAAGTAAAATTTCTGATTTACTTGTAATTGCATATAATATACATAATAATATAATACATATGCCTATATTATATAAATGACAGAAAAGTGCTTTCTACGTTTATTCAAATGTTATTTTATTATAATAAATAAATGTATATCGTTAACCCATTAATAGGTATGCAGTCATAAAATAAATAGGAATTAATGGAGAAAAAAAATGGACTTTTTATTTCTAGACGAATTTGTAAACTCTGTTCCTCTACCTTAAGGTATTCATTTTAAAAACGGTTTATGGATTGATTTTTGAAAAACCCATTTTTGCGATCGTCTACGTTATATAAAGGACCACTTTGCAAAATTTCAAGTCTCTAGCTCTCGCGGTTTTGGCAGTGCCTTGATCGATAAATTACACTTTGAATCCTCCTTCCACCATTTTACTTCTAATTTAAAAAAATTCATTTTCTAGTTCTCGCCCACGTTGTATAAGGAACTTCTGTGTAAAATTTCAAGTCTCTAAATCCAGTGGCTTATCTATGCGTTGATATCACAGTCAGTTAGTTTATCATTTTATATATAACATAATTCATAGATTTATTAATCATTTAATATTACGTAGACATACTTAATTACCACTATATGTATCACAAAGAAGTTTGATATTCGACTTTTCTCAGTTTAGAAATTTAGAAAGAAATGGCGAAGTCTGGAAATAAATAAATTTTGTAATTACACTAAATAAGTTTTTATAGGTTACCAAAATATTATATATATATATATACCAGGGATTCCCAACCTTTTTTACTTGGCGGCACACTTGATCATTTTACAAATTTTTACGGCACACTTCTAAGTCAATGTTATAAATATAACTATAAATTTTATTAAATAATATAAAATAAATAAACACACATAAAAAGAAAAAAAATTACACGGCACACCAGCAGAATTTCGCGGCACACTATTGTGCCGCGAAACAGTGGTTAGGAATCCCTGATATATACCTAAATTACAAAATTAATAATATTATCAATTTGTAGTTTTATCGGAGATGATAAAAAATTACTCAAACATGTGCATGTATAGAATAAAAATAATAAACCAATTTAAAACTTATTTCAAAACGTTTTATATTTCAATAAATTACGTGTAAGTAAATGGAGTGGAAACGATTTTTAATTAAATTAAAAAATGTATTTTAATTTAAAAACTAATCCAATATTATAATGCAAATAATTTCGATGTGTAGGCGTTTAGTATTTATTTTTAATTAATTATTATTTCATATATTTCGTGATACATACCGACGCGCGCGACGTCGAATGAATAACGAAATAGGAGTACCAAGTCTGTAATTCGAATTTAATCCCTA
The DNA here is from genome assembly GCA_025469315.1 of Stegophylla sp. TES_Ste_2020. Lineage (NCBI taxonomy): Eukaryota > Metazoa > Arthropoda > Insecta > Hemiptera > Aphididae > Stegophylla > Stegophylla sp. TES_Ste_2020. Next base: position 6,143 of record JAIPRM010003513.1, read on the forward strand.
TGATGACACGGATGTCGGACACAATAAATTTAATTTATTTGTGTAGTCGAACATTTGGCAACACCGTAAATTACAGAAAGTATGTAAATTGTTTTGTTTTCATATTTTTATTTTCAAACAAAACCCTAATCAAATGTATCACGTTATGAATTGTGTGAAACAGGGACTGGAACCGAACCCAAAAGAACCGGTTCTGGAACCGGAACCTTTAAAATATTAGGAACCGGAACCGGATCATTTATTTAATTTAATCAAGTACCGAAACCGAACCAGAATTTTTAAATTATTTAGGTTCTTTTAGGTTCCGAAATAAAATGATGTTATTTATTATGAGATATTTGAATCTGAGTTTTCTAATATTATTAATAGTTTTCTGATATTTCTCATAATATTTATAGAGTTGTTTAAAATTATATATGTATTATGATTATAAATTTAAAATTATACTTCTTAAGTATTGATTACATACGAAACAATCATTATAATATTATTTGGGGAAAAATTTATTTCCAAGTATACCTACACACGAATAAAATTATTATGGGAAACAATTTTATATTTAGAAATGATCACAGATATAATATTATATCTATTGTTTTGTATTTGTGCAAATGACCTTATTAGTTGCTGTCATGAATATAGATCATATTAATTTAGCCATGCTAGTATGTATAGCCGAGGTTTCTACGAACTATTACAGTCTCCAGTCTTTGAAAGTATAAATAAATCGATGATAAATGCAGCCTACACCACAAATCATAATAAGTGAAAATACAAACAAAATATTTGTATACTATAATATACTAGTGTTTGTGATAGAGTGATACAAAAACAAGTCAGATAAGTCTGGGTGGTGTTTTTCATTTTTCAGCAAAATTTTCCTAAACATGCCATCGTCACCACACAATATTATGTAGGTAGGTACATAAAACGTTCCCTACTAACTATTAATTAACAGTTGATAACTATTACAGATATAAATGTCATAAATTATAATATAACTATCAATTATTAATTTTTACCTTTACAACTATAAAGCATTGTTAGGGTTATCAACTTACAGTTATTCGACAGTTTTAATTATTCCATTTTATAAAAATATGTTTGAAACTTTGCCAAATATTTTTTTAATAATTGATATTTCATAATATTCCAAATATTCCATAATATTTTTAGAGTAATTAGATATTCAATTATCTTGAATCACTTAGTTTATTGGCATATTATACAAAAACTGTAGATCAATTTTATCTTTTCAATAGTTTTGTAAAAAAAAACATACGATAATAATCTGTTTTATTTGTGTTTCCCCAGCAAGTGATACCGTAAAATTACAATTTACTTATTAAGAAAACAAATTTTGTAAAACAGAACAGTTGAGTTAAACTCCTTATTTTATTTTTAATTATTTTCACTGTTATCAGGAAGCAGTTTTAATAAGGGAATCAACACTAACACAATTAAAATAAATATTTTGGAGGGACCTTTATTTTGTTTCATTTGGCACCACTAGAGCTAGAGCATTAACCTTAAGCAATTGAATATACAAAAGTTCTGGGAGGCTCTTTGATGATTTTTTTTTATGGGGGGGAAGGGCTTTGAGAGTTCTTTTTTAGGAAACTTAGCACGCTAAAGTATCCTAAATGAGCTTATGGGAACCGGTACCGATTGTAAGAACCAGTACCAATAACAAGAATCGGTACCGAAATAATCAAGAACCGATACCTTTATTTTTTTTTTGACCAAAGAACCGGAACCGAACCGGAACAGTTATTTTATTTTCTGAGTACTGGTACCGGAACCGGTACCGATAAGTTCATAAGGTTCCAGTCCCTGGGGTGAAATACAAAAATAATCCAGAATAATTAAGTTTTAAACATTAATGTAAAAAAAGGGTCGGCCAATTGCAATACGTGAGGCATCACATCATGGAAAATTTCAGAATGTAAAAATGATATTATTAAGTTACGTATATTGATAATATACGCAACTATACAATCAGTTCAGTAGCGTTCTCAGAGACTCAGAATATTGAAGTGGAGAGGATAAAAAAAATTGTTACAAAGTAAGCAACAGTGGTTTCACCTCACAACTCTAATATTATAACATTAAATATTAATATAATAATTATACATCATTAATTCAAGTCATTTTTATTATAGCTGTAAAATTTTTATGTTAGCAATGACGTTAATGACGAGTTAAAATCAAACTATTGATTTTTCTGAATTTGTAATCAGTTAAATTAAGTATATTATGTTCAAGATCAATAGACACTTCTCTTCGTATAGTCAACAATGTCACTTGTCAGTCTATTTAGATGGTTCTAAATTGTATAATCTTTATCTAGGAAAAATAATCAAATGTTAGTAGTTATAATAAATTTACTATTTACCATTATTAGTATTTATATTAGTCATAATAATGTCTTAAAAATGCTATTAAAAAAAAAAGAACATCTAATGTTTGACAGTCTTATTTTTGGCATTTCAAGTTTTTTTTTCTCGAAAAATGGTCGGATTGATTTCATTTTTGACAACTTTATTTTTAAAAGTTTCTTGCATTTCACTATTACTCCGCCGGTACCGCCAGTTACGGGGAAAATTCTCGACTTTCCGGCAGTCCAATGCGTGGTTAAAATTAGTTCCAACATTGAGGATCCCCGTTAATCCTTGTTTTAATTAGTCAAAACCAGTTTTGACGAAATAAGTTTATGAAAACTGTCTTGACTAGTTAAAAATGGTTTTAATGAATTTTGGGTTTTAACTGTAACATAAATACCTATTAAATATAATATAATATTTATGTACTGCGATCACATAATGTTCTTGACTCTGATGTTTTGGAATTGATTTATTTATTAATCATTAAATTTAATTTTTATATATATATATATATAATTTTTTAATTAACAAATTATGATTTATGAATAAGTATATTATTTAAATAATATATTATATTTTATATATATTGGTTTTTTGTATGCGCGTAATTTTACGAGTGAAAAATGTTGAAAGCCTATTTGAACAATTGTATCTTGGACCCTTTAGACTCTTTAGAGGCAGGTGGCCACTGGACTAAAAAGCTTAATCAGTTATACTTCTGCTATTGAGCCAGACGTTTCAAATAACTCAAGTGTATGTTCTCGATTTACGCGAACCTTTAAAACAAAACTACTAACACATTTTATTTTTACCCTCTATACTGAACTTATATCACAATTCAAAATTATATTTATAATCATTGTGAACAGAAATGTCTTCCTCATAAAATGTTTTCATAGTGGTATTAAACCGAACTGAAAGTTTTGTAAGTAAGAGGTATTCCTGTTGGACATTCGTTGAAAAGTCCATGACGATAAATTAATTAATGAAGAGGGGATAAATTTGTTTGCCAATAGGAACAGAAAACGTTTTAACTTCTTTGACATCTTCCTCTAACAAAAACAATAAAATAATATTCTCTTTGTAGCCTTTAAAACTTAACATATTAACGAGTTTTAAATTCCTTATTTCAAAATAATTTAATATACATAAAGGCTATAAATATGAAACCAAAGGATACAACTAACATTAAATTTTTACAAATTTGCATTAATAAATATTATATAAAATTTTATTCCAAACCGATGTACATTACTTAATCGAATAATAATTTAAAAGCAATTCTTCAGAACTGAGAAGTTGCAAAAGGGTTATTAATTACAATAATATTATGTTATACTTAGCCTTAGTTTTCCCATTTATATAGCACTTTATATCAATACATTTCTGTACAGCTAAAAATGTCGTAGAACATTTTAGTCACCAGTTTAGTAAAAATTATGTATGCTACAAAATATGCAAGTTTGTATACATCCTTATTTCCTAGATACCTTGATACCTTAGTCTTAGTGACTGTGATAGAACTTAGTTAAACTATATTTAGAACTATATTAAATATACAATGACTTAGAAATATATTTATACGTATTAAAAATACAAAAATATAAAAGTAGATATATAATAATATATAGTTTATATAATATCTGAAAAACATCAAAATAATAATTTTAGTGTAAGTATAATAACTTTTTGGGAAATGGTCAATACATAAAATATGATAATAAATAATACCAATACAAAATGCAATTTAATAGTAGGAACAGAAAATATTAATGTTGTCCAATTTTATTATTTAACCAAATCTTGCGTTGCACTGAAAAATAATTGTTAGTTCTTTTTTTCATGCTTAAATATTAAATATCTCCTTTTAGGTCTTAATGTACCTTTAAACACTTATTTGCGGGGAATTAACTTTCACGGCTTCATTTTCAATGCAAAAGAACTTTTGCTTTTTTAAAAATATTTTTTATTTTAAAAAGATTACATTTTTGTAGGAATCTTATGCAGCTACTTCAATCAAAAAAAAAAAAAAAAAAGGATTAAGAAAGAATATAAAGTGATTCTACAGAAAACTAAGAAATTTAATCAAAATACAGGCTTAGTATAGATTATGCGTTAATTCTGTAAGATTTCGACGAAAAAACTTATTTAGAAAATATTAAAAATTGAGTACGTGAAGGTTTTTCATGCAAAACGCTTATAAGTAACGGAATGACGGCACATTACATCACGTTGACACGTTATGCTCATATTTTGATCCTTAAATAATATAGTTGTCTTATGCCCTTAAACAACCAAACAAGCGTGAATTCCATAGATCCCGGTATTGTATGTCAGGCTGAAACACAACCTTATTTATTGTTGAAATGGAAATTGTCTTTCTAGACTGTTATCAATTATTGTATTTATTTTTTTTCTTGGGCGACACATATTACAGCTATTGCTATATCATATTATATTATAGGTACTTGAAACAAATTATTATTTTATATTATTATATTATTTGGAAAATCGAGTAAAAATGTTAAAAATATACCGTAAAATAAATGTTCATGAAATTGATTTTAATAATTTAGACGGAACTCTAAAACTAATAGTATAATAATATCAACTAGGAATTTGAAATTTCTGAAAAAATTTAAACATTTTTGGGACAATTATATAATTTTGAAATAACTCTTTTTTTGTAAGCTTTTTCTAATAAAATATTAAATTAATAACATTATGACCTGAGAATTAAATACAACCTTATTAACTTACTTAGACTACACTAATAGTAAATTAGAAATATTATGTTTTGTTTGTATTGAACTTAAGTATTTGTTTAGAAGTAAAATAATATTCAGCATAATCAGTGGCGTGCCCAGGAATTTCTGATGGGAGGGGATGTAATTTGGAAGTGGAGTGAGAAATAAATCCAGGACGGGAAATTATGTACCCAGTCATTGGTAAAATTAGAGGGAATTATCCCCCCACGACCATTCAAAACCCCCTAGATTTTGGGAAAGTTGAATTAAATTGAGGAAGAGGGGCAAAATCAATCAAATAAACATATTTTTTCTCCTCCCCCCTTAAATATTTTATCCTAATTACGCCAATATGCCCAGTGAATTATAATTAAAACAAAAATATTGTTTTCTTGCTTCACTCGAAATAAATCTTTTTAAACTTTTTTGTGTCATTATCCTATGAATATTTTTTTCAATTAAAAAAAAAAATACATTTTTACCGATTACAAGTTACTATTTTATTCATTTTATGGTATTTAATATAATGTGGTTTAAACTACAAAATATTTTAACAGCTTTTTTTTACACACAATGAAGCATTTAATAGATAAATGTCTTTTATTAATTTTTATTACATATTTAATTTCGTATAAATACTTAAAAATTATTTTTTTTTTTTATAGGCACTGTTCATACGCAAAATAACCACTGTTGTAAATATATCAACAAGTTACAACCATAGTACAGACTACTTCAATTATTTTATCATTCCATTTTAAAACTCATAATCAATCATAAACATAATTCATATTGATTTCCTATCTCATTTTTCATAAATGTACTAAATATTTCCAACTATTTGTTTACAGGTACTCTTACATTTTATATGTTTCGTATTTTATAGAAAAAAAATAGCATGGTAAAAAATGTAATGGGGAGGGATATAACCCCTAATCTCTCCTCCCTGCGCACGCCACTGCTCACAAAATCGTACGCCACGTTTGCTTGACGTAGACATTCAGTATAATAACTCGGACGACGATGCGTTTCGTCCAAACGCGGCGGCCTGCCTTCAAGTAGTGGTACACATTACATATATCTCTTGTGTTGAGCGTATTTTTATGATCTTGGCAGCCGAATAAAACGATTTGCCGATCGTATTCTACAAAATATATTATTAAAATTAAAAAATATTAAATATTAAATTATAAATATACTTTGGTAAAAATTAATTTTATTTTTTAATATTAATAGGGGGTGCGTTCGTCCCGTCATTCAAGCCACGAGCCGCTACCTGATATTATCGTTTATTATTTTATTAGTGAAAGTTAAAATGGTTTAACTACGGGTTCTATCAATTAAATCTACATTTATATTAGGATACAATATATTGCTTAGTGATATTACCGTAAGAATTATTTTTAATTTCTACTGTGGAAACAGTGTTAAAAAATGTAAAAAAATATTTTCGCTTATAATTTATTTTTCCACATAAATTATTAACATTCGTACAAAAAAACAAACTATAGTGTATTTCAACTACCTAATCAGTTCTTAGCGTTACACTACGCTTATTTTTACCTATACACCAAAAATTCAGTCCTGCCTCAAATCAAGCACTCAGTAAACTTCAATATTCCATACTTTACAGAAAACACGTATTCTAAGGTTATTTCTTTTTTTTTTCCGATCCACCCGAAAACCTTTTATTTACTTATCGCTGATTGAATTTTCGATTTCCGTGGAAAACGAACGAAACGTTCACATACCTATCATCGTCACATTGTAGACTATGGGGTTAAGCCAGTTTCTATTGGCTAGACTTCAGTTTTGTGCCCATGGCGTATTTGCTTTCAATCACGGCATAAATCATAGGGTAAAATTCCTGTGAATTTGCATGCGTGCTTACGTAAGTCAACGTTATGACTAGTACATAATATTATTATTGTTCACTCGATTCCAAACTTTACCATACTGCATATGACTTGTTAGACCAGAATTATTATACATGAAACACCAACAACAGCATATTATGCCACTGTCATAATATAGGATGTCAGTGTCATGAGCGAGAATACATTAGTTTTTATATAGCAGCACTTCAATGTCCCATAATATTGATAATGACCCGGGTTAGGATTTTACGGTATTAATAATTCTCAAATATTTGCTATTTTAATGTAACCTTAAATTTCGTTAAGTATGTATGAAAAATATATGCAATAAAAACAACAAAATATGAAAAAAAAAATAGAAATTTATTAATTTCTAATTACAAATTATTATATAATGAGGTAGATACTTAAATTTTGAAATTTATTTGAAACCGAAAACACGACTATCTTGCCATTACGAGTACACGAGTCCACGTAACGCCTACTGTCTACATTTTACTTTTCGTTCGATGATAGTCCCAATGTTAATTGATGAAATAAAAGGTCATAATCAGCAGTGAACAGACAAAAAAAAGCTTAAAATCGGGACTAAATCATGCAAAATATGAACTACGCTTCGCGTCCAGTATATCTATATTTACTTTAAAAATTCGATTAATGCGAAGCTAAAGATACATTAAATGTATTACATTTATTAAAATGTTATTTCATAAAATATTAGCTAAATTACTTATAATATTTAATTATAATAAAAAGAAGAAAATATTGAAATAATACACTACACGTTGAGATAATACAACTGCAATATTAAAAAAAAAGCCGGACATATTTCATACGATGAGTGTTCTTCGCACGACGGGTGGTATTCTATTGACGGGTGTATTGAATTTTAAAGAAACGATAAATCATCTCTTCAGTAAAACGATTCTGAACGAAGAAAATTAATAATATAAGAAAAAAAAATGTAAAAATTCGGAGTGCTGGGCTGGAATCGAACACGGTACTGTCGGCGTGCTAGGCCGGCTCCATTACCACTAGGCCGCAACACATAACTTGATTATGTAGGTGAATTAGTAGGGATGTAGTATAAATGTATAAAAACCGAAAATATTGAATTTTCAAAATAGAATAAAATAAATAGAAAACTATTATTGCACGTGGATATTAATTTACACCATCATTGTATTCATCGTCGAAGAATACACATGATGGCAATAAGGAAAACATCAACCTTCTTGGAATGATTACAAAACATCAAAAGGAAAAAAAAACGGTCAGTGTTGTTCGAATACTAATAACGAGACAAAACGGATAGTGTGTGTCGTTTATCGAACTAAAAACGTGCGAACTATACCGTACACTGTACACAGACATTTAAAACCGTAGTGTGTGGCCATCTTTATAAACACTGAATTGTATGTCACTATTAATAAATATGAAACATGAATCCCTTTGTAAAATTATCGGCATAGTTTATATAATAGAAATATAAAGTTTACATAATTATATATAATTATGTTGGGAATCCCACGATACAATTAAGGTGCGCACGGATTGAGGCGGCGCGCGAACGTGACGACGCTGACAAATGTTTATTGGTAGATGCCATAAACCGATAGATGTCGCCTTTGTCGTAATTTCTCCAATTTTTTTTCAATCAAACCCTTGTAAAATGTTTAATTATTCGTCCGTAAGAATTTTTATTGCACCAAAATATTCGCTATGAAATTCTCTATCTAGGTACCAAATTTCAAAACAATCGGTTAAGCCAATTTTCTTATATGTACGTTAAAGTGTGTAATTTTAGGAAAAACTAACGAATTCCGTCGAAATTCTAACTTCAAACTGGTATAAAAAAAAAGTTGACTAACGATTTTTGTGATTTTTTCATATCAATTTGAGATATGTCAGTTAGATCATTTTAAATTTTCAAGTCTTAATATCAAAAATTAAATATTTTATTACATAAAAACTAACAAAAAATGAGAAATTTCCGAAATTTTCAAAATGCCGTACTTAACTCAAAATTGATCAAAGCTTATTGAAAATTTTATGAAATGTTCTCGTAGCTTTTTTAATGGTTGGTGAAAATTTCAAGTCTCTAGCTGCATTATTTTAGAAGTTATGTCAAATAATAATTTTCAGTTTTACGGAAATCTCGGTAATTGCGTATTTTGCCGTTTTTCGTCAATTTTTCGACAGTTTTTCCCCGTTTTTGGAAAAAGTATTGAGTAATTGGAAAAATGACTTCTTTAAAATACCATTTGGGTGTGATTCCGGTTCTATAGAGATACTGATCGAAACTTTCGGACAAGTATTTCTATACGAAAAAGTGTTCACAGAAAGAGAAAAAATAAAAAAATAAACATCAGTGTAAAATCATAAGCTTCTTCACTTCGTTCAGAATCTAAAATGGAATTTTTAATTTTAGTTCTCCAAAATGTAAAATAAACTGTAAGCCTAATCTGATATTTCTTAAGCATTTTATAAGAAATATGCAAATTCTATAAATTCCAACCCTGATAATGATAAATTGGGTAAGCTATGCCCCTTTTCAGTGATATAAATATCGAGGTACTAATGTCAAATACGATTTACCCCTATAAAAATTGCAGTACGTTAGCATAATAATATTAAGCGATCTATATTTTTAAATTTTATTTTTTAACTAGTGCATACGGTGCTAACATTCTATTATTGTAAAACACATAATAAATAATTTACAAATAAGTGGTTAAATATTAACGAAATAAGAAAATAATTTCAACGACTTGAGATCAAAATAATAATAACTTGACTGTCGAGTACATTTTGGGTCAACTGAATTTTGATATAAAAATACTTTAATTTCATTGATTTTAGGTATAGTGGTTATAGGGTCCAGCGAACTCTACGGCGATTTTACCATTATACGGTAATTTGCTACAATACTATTCTAAATAAAATATTGTAAAAATTATAATTATTTAATACTTTTGATGGGATCAATTTATAGTATGGGGTCACACATGGCTTATTTTTCTCAAATATAATGTATTTATAATAAAATAATACATTGTACCACGCAGAGTAATGTCACATAGACATGTGTAACATTAGACCAACATAATCTATTTTTCGTTGTTAAACATTTTAATTTTGATATAATTTTAATAATTTAACATATTTGTTAATTATATTAATTATTAACTGTACTTGCTTATTTATATAATATTGAAAAAAAAACAATCGCAGCATTTGATCAGTTTTTATGGCAGGTTTCATAATATGTTTTGAATAAGCCGGTTATAAATTATATATGCTATCGTCTTCTATTACCGCAATAGCTACAAGTTCATCCGTACTTAAAATATTTAAATTACTAAATGCCATACTTTTACAGTTTTACTACAATGGACAATGGAGATGACTGAAGAACTAATATAGTATGGCATATTATTGTGGCGAAATTATTGTTCGCAAAGTTTGCGCCTCAGTATAGTCGGACAAAGCGAACATCCCCGTCAATTTTGTCAGTCGATTTTCGCGGCAAATTTTGTCTCGTATAGCCCCAGCCTAAACAGGCTAAATATGTGATAGGTAATAAGATATCACCATGATATTGACGATCAACGTAGACATTTTGTTGAGCACAGTCTACATTCGTATGTTTATGCATGAAAGACTGGAGAAAAATGTGAAAGTGTTTTATTTGTAATAATACTTTTATAAATTGAAAATGTGTCAAATAAAACGATGAGACAAGGTGTTATACGTGCGGGTATTTTTACCCCGGGATTGGTAGAGTGCACGCGTAATGTTGTGACGTCAATTGGATGGTTGCATGCTGACGATTCCCCTACGGTAGTAAAGGGTTATGTTTGTGAATGGCTAGAGTCCGTTGATTTCTGTGATGAGAATTGGAAAATAAATAATTAGTCAACAACACTTTAATTCACGGCAATTCGAATTTTTAATTATATCATATTATCAGGGTAATAATAATAATGATAATAATAATAATAATATTAACACATTTGATACAACCAAGTGTCATTTTCATAGGACCCTCTACCAGTGGCGTAAATTGAGGTATTTTGGCGTATGCTATTGATACACAAAATTTTCATTGTGGTATGAAAATCGGGTAATAAGACCTGTATTTTAGTATTTCATTGAACTGCAGTAAATGAGAGAATATTTTTTATTAGATCGAAAATACCAGTTATGTTATGAATATAGTTTGTTTTTATACATACAGTTACTATTTCATTATCATTATTGTTGTTTTAAAGTCAGTGGCATCACAAAATACGAGTCTCTATTAATTTTTTTACATGTTACAAAATATTATAATAGTTCATCGATATGATAATGTTAATTAAATAATCACTATAGTTCTGTTCAATTAAATTAAAATAATAGCCTTCTGTGGCTAAATACATAAATTCTCACTTAAAATATATATAAATAGTTACATTATGTTCACACGAAACCAGTGACCTTGGATCTCTACCCTCTTCAGAAAAACTTTACTGCCGTCACCACTGTCCACCAACAAGTTCCGGAAAAGGTGCATTGAATTTCGGTAATGAATAAACGCAGCTCTCGAACCACTTCTCGGGTGTATCTATTTTTTCAACTTCACCCTGGCCTTCATTTCTTTCGTCAACTTCTATGGAACCCCTTACATGATGCGGGCCAACTTCATCAGATCGATCACCTCTCCAAACTGTCGCGTGTCAATAGATGAATAGGTGACTGGTAATATTACATATTGTGGTTAACGGTGATGACGTCGACATCAAATTTATATGAACGGTGTCAGCAGTGTAACACTTCCCCATTAATTTCTCTTTTTTTATTATTATGCATGTGGAATAAATTGTCTTTTATAGTTATTATTATTTTATGTATATTGTATTTCATTCGTTTGTTCATTTCACTCTCCCGTTATATCCTTAAAATACTTAGTATTCAACATTATATTATAATTTACTTAGTGAAAAAAAACTCTATATTATTATTACTGAATTCATTAATTAGTATGACATATATATTATGATGAATATTGTACTTGATTCCTATTATTATCATTAATAACTGATTAAAAGTATAGCGAAGTGAGTTTGAATGAAGTATAATTAATAGGTGAAATGGATTTAGAGAGGAAGCTGAACACACCAACAGTATTCCACCCTAAGAGTGTTAAATACCCATGGGCCATGATGCGAAACATTTTTGACTTTTTAATAAAGATAATAATGACATTGAACCAGAGAAGTATGAAGCACTTTGGAGTTTATGTTATGTACGTGACATTACTAGACACTAAGTTATAAATAATTGTTTCTTTTTTTTTTATAATTTATGATGCCTGGGTAAATCGAAGTGGACCGCGACAACTCAAAAATACTTAAAGGTTTATTACAAGTCCATCAATGCTGACCATGAACAGATTATAAACTTAAAAGAGAAAAGTTATTATTTTCAATGTATATTTATTATTATATGATACTAGGTATGTAACTACAAAACACGTCTATTACGTAAATTTGGTTGTATTGATGTATTATGTAAGATTATATGATACCGCTTGTTCTTTGTTTTTATGAAATACATTAGAATACATTAATTGCGGTTGGTTGTTTTATGAGTGTCGAAATCAAAGTTTTTAGGAGCTCATTGTTTTTAAAACGTACTAAGGATTTCTTTTAAGTTTTTATATTGGTGTATCCTGATGATAAATCTCGAAAGGATTACCGTTAAAAACATTTGGCCTTCCAAAATAAATTGGTTGATTTCTTAAAAAGTTGAAAATTTGATCATCTAGGGCCTAGGCCCATGGTCCATCCCTCATAATTTTTAACAATAGATTTTTTCAACATTAAATTTTTATCCAATGTTCTTGTATGATCTGCATTATCTGATATTTTATACTGAATAATAAAGCAATATACCATATTATTATTTTTTATTAAATTAATACAGTACATTCCTTCGTATCAAATTATTCTTATACAATTATTTATAAGAACAATAATTTAAGTCTTAACCAAAGCTCAATGGAACCGTTACTTTTATGAAAAAATTCGAGAATCATAATTTTATAATGTACCTAACTATATATTTCAGATATTTTATAGCAATGGCGTATCTGAAGATCCACCAAGAAGGGGGTGATTTATAAATTATCCTTACACATTATATTATCATTTGGGCTCAGCCCCATAAATCCATTTTTAGCTTCTAAAACAAATTTGTAAATTGATCAAATCTCAGCCTAAAATAGTCTTTCGTCAATTTTATAATATAACGCTTATTTTCTTTGCCTTCTAAAATGTTTACTATAGTCGTGCCTCTGATTGCTTCTCAAATTCAGTCTCCTAATGCCTATTAAATACACCATATAACCATGACATATTCATAAAATTGATAATATATAACTCGCTTTTGTGTAAAAATTCGTACTTATGACAAAAGTAAAAGAATTTAAAATAACATATCAACTATTATAAATGAAATAGGTATTTCACAAAAAATAATATCTAATAATTTGTTTAAATCTTGTTACTGAAAAAATTGTTGTTATCAATGACAAATTGAAAAAATTGTAATGAGTATTTTTTAATTTAATTCGAAATAAAATTTGAAATGAAGTATTATTCACTCTAATTGGTTACAAGTATTAAAATATAAATAGTTACAGAGCGAAATCGCCTTTTTTTTATTTTTTGAAAAATGGTCGTTTATAGTTATAACTTATAAGTGTATAATATTACATTACGTTGATGAAAAACCTCAAGGAGGAGGCATCCAATCATCGTTTTCGCCTCATATACGTCACTGTTTTATAGTATGTATATTAGGTTTATAAAAATTTGAATAATTAAGGGATACTATCAAAAATATTCAAGCTTTACTTTTATATTTTATTAAATAGGTTTTTGTTATTTCAATAAATAATATTGGACTGTACATACATAAGTAGATGATTTATATAAATTTTCTTAATGATAAATAAAAAAAAAGAACATTTTAATAGGTACTTCAGTCTGCTCTTTAGTCATGGATTTCGATATTATATATTAACTATAACAAAATACACAACTTAATAATAAAGGAAAAATGCTATTCTTGTACTTATTAAAAAAATTAATAACTGCTCAGTCAGTTCACTTACATACATTGACGTGACTACGGTGGCGACGTAGGGTGCATGTGCTGCTACTGCAATTTCTAAAAGGTGCCGGTCAATCGGGCTTAAAAAAAATCAATTTTTTTTACATATTCATTGTTATAAAGATTTCTACACTCCCAAAGGGAAATCATCAGATTATAATGTATAATTATAAGTATGAGTGGCTCGATTGGTTGGCAGTTTAGGAAGAAGGTACGATAATTTTTAAAAGTTTCATAATTGTCCAACATATTTAGTTATCACACCAATTACTAGTTGTTGTGGCCGCGGAAGGCAATTTTTTTTAAATGGTTATCATAAGAACTAAATTAAAAAGCGACTATATCACAGGAAATGGTCAATGCTAAATTATTTTTATTTATTGACCACGAGCTTGTGATGGATATAAAATATAAATATTGAAGATCTTATTGGTACATTTAAAAATGTTTCAACAAATTACTCATCCTTTAAAATATTATAAGTATAATATATTCCTAAGTATTATGTAATAATATGTTGAGTACTTTATAATTATTACTTCATTTTTGATTTCTGACACTTAGGTACACATGTTACATTTCATTTTGTTTGTTGTACATATTGTAAATAATATTTAAAACTATTAATATTATTTTTTATTAATGTTTTACTGTTGAGCATGAGCTACAATTAAATGATTACTATAAAATTACGGTGACTACATATGCATTATCAATGGTGGATTCAAGACCTAAATTTAGAGGGGGTGATTAGACAAAAATACATGAAATGAATGCATTTTTACACGTAATAAGCATTTTTGGAATGCATTTAAAAAATTTTGGAAGGGACAACCGTCCCCATTGTCCTCCCCTTGGATGCATGCCTGTGTATAATAGCCATATGGTTCAAGCTATGAACGTTGATAAATAATATTCTTCGAGTTAAATTTAAATTTAATGCTTATATTATATACTCTTAATATTTTAATCAAAATATTTAGACTATTAGATAGACTATTAGCCTATTTATAAGGAGTAGAAATACAATTACTGACTAGTTATCTTCCCAATCCAAACCAAATCAGAATACCACACCTTAAAATAAAGAATCAAATATTTTAACATAGAAAAAAATGTTAATAGGTACAAATTAAAGTTCTTAAAAAAAGTATTATTCAATTATTTATATTTCAAATAGATTGATGTAAGAATAAATCCACGTAAAAGGCTCGTAATCTTTGACCTATTTAATAATATAAAACCGGGTACTATTAAATAACGTGATAGTAATTTACGAATAAGTAGTGTTAAATGTCGGAACATAGACACCTTAAGCCAGTGACAATGCGGGCATGGTGAAGTTATGTTGAGTGAGTGTGAATATTCATAGTATTTTTTTTTTTTATTATTATTTTTTTTTTTTTTTAATTTTTTTAATAGTTAGATGAATAGCTGATTGGGTAATAGATAACTAAATAATAAATATGCATGGCTTATACACAAAAAATGTGTGCTATATGTACAAATGTTATAGGTCTTTGGAAAAGGAGAACCACTATAACCCAACATTCGAAAAATAAAATAAAATTTGTGATACTGTTCACAACGTACGTTGAACGTAATTCTAAAAAGATTATTTCACATTACAGTTTTTTTTTTTTTTTTATAATTGTTATTTTTCAGAAATTCGATTACTTCTATTTCGGCGAAAACAAATTACAATTTACGGTGGCTAAACTTTATTTCAATCAATTCTCCAAAGGTTTATTGTTATTGCGTATTCGTCTAAATCGTTAAATCTCTATGGCTATTGCTTATTAGTTATTACTTAGACAGGAGAACATTTTAAAACCAACGTATTTTATCTGACATCAATTGATAGAACAGTAGTACAATTATTGTCAGAACGTATTTACTATAGTTTAAATACCATTTATAAGGTATTCGAAGTTTTCCGTATTCAATTAATTTTACTGATAAATAAATTTCTAATCAACAAATAAATTAGTGGATTATAGTGATTCATAATTTATTTTAAATTTTTTTCGCCAAACACTTTTTCGTATGAAAATACCTGTCCAAAGTTTCGACCTCCAACTTTTTGAATAATATATTATTAATTATTATTGTCTCAAGATGGTACTTTTGCGAAGTAAATTTACAAAATTCTTAATAATTTTCCCAAAATTTGGGAAAAAACCGAATCTAAGGAGCATTTAAATAAAGATAGACAATAATATGAGAAATATTTTGATGTAGGTAAGAAAATATTGAAAACATGAAAAAAAAAATTGAAATTTTTTTCTAAAGCTTTTTTTTTTGTCAAAATTGCTTTTCCTATTCTTAGCCAATAGTGATAATAGTAATAATATAAAACTGGCTGAGAAAAAAATATTTTTTTTTAATATTAATAAAGTTTATAATTTTTAAGTCAAATTATCTCATATAAATTAAAACTCCACTCAGAATCGTAATGTGAAAAAATGATCTATCATTTCTTCAAAAATTATCAAATCCACCAGATCTCACTCGATGAGCGAAGAATGCCTATGGTGCGAAGTATGTCCGGCTTTTTAAAATTATAATTAATCGAAAATTATTTACGAAGCGCTATGATTGAATGGATAATTGTATAGGAAAAATACATATAGATAAAATTTATTTTTGTATTTAATGTTTATGTAAATTCAAATTTCAATAAAATATAAAGTATCTACAGAGTATAGGCCATACTATATTAAAAATATATGGGTCCATTTTTGTCCCTCACTCTCACTTAAGTTTAAGGTTTATTTATTTTATTTATTTATTTATTTATTTACGCCCGAGGGGCAAAAGAGTATACAAAGAATACAATTATTATAGAATTAACTTAAGATTATGATATTACAGAATAGTAATAAAAAAAAAATAAAAAAATACATTCTTAAGCATAACAATACAGATTACTATTAAATAAAAAGGTAGTATATTATATAAAGAAAAAAAAAGATAATGATAAAATTATTATTCAAAACTCAAACATAAATGTCGAAGTTTAGATTCACAATCGTAATTAAAGTCGAAGGCTGTTACAAACCCGAAGCATACGACTTTTAAGTTCATTAAAACTATATGATTGAGTGTGGAATGACTCATAAAAAACAGTTATTGATCTTGAATAAAAAGTTGGAACCAACAAACCAATATTTTCAAGTATTTCGGGACAATGAATGTTATTATTTAAAATTTTGAAAATAATGTTAGCATCATTAAATCTACGTCTGGAGGAAAGTGAATGCAGACCTAACTTCATTGCAAGTTCCTCTGTGGGACAATTCATTAAAAACTTGTAAGATAAATATCTTAAGAAGTAAGATTGTACATTATCTAGACGGCTAATATGATTAAGTTGATAGGGATTCCATATTATCGATCCATATTCCAAATTTGGATGAACCAAGGAACAATATAATGTTTTTAGACAATCAATATTTTTGAAATCGCAGCATTGGCGTCTAATGAATCCTAACATGCGTATCGCTTTGCGGTAAATAAATGAAATATGTCCAGAGAAAGAATGATCAGCAGACAAAATGATACCTAAGTCTTTAATGAAAGAAACTGAGTTTAGGTATTGATTATCGATAGAATATTTATAAACAACGGGGTTTTTACGTCTAGTGAAGGATATTTGAGCACATTTATTGATATTTATCAATAAATGGTTATCTTTACACCATTCACTGAAACGGTAATTTTTCACAATCTTCTAATAAGTTTATTACCATATACATCTTAAGATCGTTGGCGAAAAGAGAATATTTACAGTAACGGAACACACTCTGAAGATCATTAATGAATAATAAAAATAACAGGGGAGATAAATACCCACCTTGGGGTACACCAGATAGGACACTAAAAGCAGGCGATACATGATCTAAAATTTTGACTTGTTGAGTTCTTCCCGTTAAAAAGGAGTCAAACCATGATAGTAGTGGGTTACCAACGCCAAGGGAATTAAGTTTACTTAATAATAATTTGTGGTCAACAGAATCAAAGGCTTTACTTAGGTCAGTATATATAGCGTCAACTTGTCCTCTGTTTTCAATAATATCGAACAGATTTGTAACGTACACTAACAAATTAGTACAAGTTGATTTTTTGGTACGAAAACCGTGTTGTTCATTAATTATGACATTATTAAACATAAAATATAATTTTGGTTCAATTAATTTTTCGAATAGTTTCGGTATTGAGCTTAATTTAGAAATTGGGCGATAATTGCATACTGAATTACGGTTGCCAGACTTAAAGATTGATAATACAAAACTAGATTTCCATATTTGAGGAACAGTACCAAGAGTAAGTGACATATTAAATAAAGTGTGTATAGGTAAAGCCAGGGCATAACAACATTTGGATAAAATAATTGGAGGTAATTTATCTGGTCCAAAAGTGCAGTCTAAGCCCATACTTGACCTTCAAAAACCTCAGATAAAGGTATATATAAAGACGAGGCATTAATTATAGATTCTGTTGAAGTATTAGTAGCATAGCGGGTATTAGTAGATGGAGAACCAACGTATACTGACAAAAAGTAATGAGCAAATGCATTAGAAATGGTTTGGTTATTATCATAATTAGAGTTGTCATATGACATCGGAGAAGGAATAAAATTACTTTTACTACGCTCTTTAATATAGTCCCAAAATTTTTTAGGATTAGCAATTAAATTATTCTGTACGTTATGTAAGTAACGTTCATGGCATTTTTTTGAAAAATATTTACATTTAGCACGAATTTCGGAAAAATATTGGTAAGTCGAGGTAAGTGGTTTATTTTAAATTGTTTATGAGCTAGACGTTTTTCTTTAATCAGCTTACGTAAATTACTATCAAACCAAGGAGGAAAGTTACGTTTTGATATAATATATGTTGGTACATACTTATCTAAAATAGTATAAATTATATTATAAAATACTTCTAGGGTTTTATCAATACTAACATTGGAAAATACCACATTCCAATTAATATTATTCAAGGCCATTGAAATACCTACAAAGTCTGCTTTATTAAAATTTTTTTTTGTTAATGGTAAACTGGGTGAAGTTTTCGATATATTTAATTCAAAATTTATATGAAGTGGAGGGTGTGGTATATCAGTTGGAACTAGAGGACTAGTGCATAAATCAACAGATAATAGATCTAAATTATAAAAAACAAGGTCTAATGTATTACAATAGGAATTACGTAAGGAATTATACTGTGATAAATTACAAATTGAAAATGCATCAAAAATGACATTGACTGTCGCAGGCAGGGTCGGCCTGGTCATGGCCGCTAGGCCGCGAATGCGGCCGGGGCCCCTGGACGTGAATGTGTCGAAAGCAGTGGCGTATTTAAAGGGGAAGGCAATGAGTGGATCCTGGGGCATCCTTGGTTTTTTTTTTCATCGTGATTACACATTTATAATTTTAAACGTTCATCTACAGTGGACTATTTTTCAAAACAGAAGAAAAAGACGATTTTGCTGTGACTGTTTATACTTACTTTGATACTTGTTTTTTTTTTTGGGGGGGGATTAG